>CEMG01182248.1:21310-33213 GCA_001179705.1 Baeospora myosura | reverse complement strand
TGAAAAGAGGAAGAAGATTCCACTCGGTCGATGTCATGAGGCCTACGAGTAGCTGCCAAGCTACTGCCTATGGACTTCCCGTCAACGACGCCACAATTTGGACAGGAGGCCATGGCCATTTGGGACACCACGGGAGAGGATTCCGTTTCCTATCTCACTCTGGAAACGCGTCAGACGAAGGAAGTCGATCGCGAGAAAAACCACGTACAAGGACTCTGGTTTGCGCGCCAGATGTCTCACAAGTTTAAGTGCTTCAGATAGAGTATATCAGAATGAGCTAAGTGGCAGGATATGCGTGCTCAAGCGGAAAGAGATTCAGTGCACGTCGCGCGGTATGCGCCTGAGCGAGCTCGCGGCACTGTTGATGCCTTGATGACTAAGCTTCAACTCGGAGCAAGGCCCGCCTAGGTCCGCCCCATACACAACCCATACATGTAACACGGCCCCCATTTCAGCGCCTATGTACGATGCGTTGAAGAGTTCAGTACTTCGCTTGTGTCAGAAATATATGAGCTATAGATACACGACTCTCGTCCCATGTCATTATCATTAAATCATCTCGCGTCATTATCTGCCAGCGCAGACCAGCCCAGTCCCCAAACCAATGCAAAATCCGCCAACCAATGCGCACCTAACTTCCCATGATCCCAAAGCACCCACGAACTTCGTCACTGATCTTTCGAGGCGATGCCCGAGTGGAGCAAGAAGAGAGATTGAGAAAATGAACAGTGACGGAAGATGCAATGGATCGAAAGTTGGAGAGGCTGCCCCGATCCATGGGGGTAGAGCGTCGTGGTCGTGGTCGTTTCCTTCGACATCTTTCCCCTCATTGTAAGGGTGATGTTGACCATCCTGGTCACCCTGTAAGGATTCTCGAAGGCGCAATGCCACATCCTGAGATAGTCTAGATTCCCATTCAGACTCCCAGTTAGATTTGTTCCAAATCGGCGTTTCAGGCACCCCGCTTGCATACTCTGTCGCACCTCCAAGAAGGTACGACGATGGAGACTGTATTGCAGTAGGTCTCCGACGCGAATTAATGCTGTTCACTGCTCGCTCAATTTCACGCCATCGTAAAAACCGATCGGCAGCTTCGCTTCTGAGACTCGTAAGGGTCTCGGGGGAGCGGAATAGGCCTGTCCGCAGTGCTGCAGTAGAAGATGGTCTGAAAAAAGACAAGTCCTGTATATTAAGCCGGTGCTGGCGGTGGCTGGAAGGAAATAGAATGACGGGTATTTGGGAGGACACATTGTCAATGACTACTTGATCGAACGCAGAAAGACCTTCATGCGATATTGTGAGACAGTGAGACGACATGGATCAAGCTGAAGGCACCTACAGGAGGGTATCGCGACAAGGAGAGCGGTATGAAGGGGAGTCGATGATGAGGAAACTAGTGCTCCGACAACACCAGTTGATTGTTGAGCTGGGTCAAGGACCTCAGATATAGCATGAAAGGGTGTCTGTATCAGTGCTTTCAGTCTTTCCACGAGTGTATTTGCCTGAGAATATGTGTCAGTCGTGAACGACTGGAGAGGAGGAAGTTACACACATTATGATCATATCCCGACAGCTCCAGAATCTCAACGTTTCTTGTAGGCTCGAACTTCTCAAGCCCGTGAGGGTCGTTGTGTTCGATCCAATCGGTGGACGCCCGCAGGAGTCTTCCGTGTTCGACTTCCTCCCATGGACCCACATCCACTATGTCCTCGTTATCCTCCAGGATATGTGTGTGCGAGAAACTGTCATCTCCGTCACTGTTCAATAGTATCAGTCGGATATCACCCAGAGTCTTTCCGTAGTGTGTAGGCCGAGCCAGAGCAGTGCCGAGCGTCAGGGATGGGATGATCAGGCCGTGGGTGGAGTCCGGGGCATGATCTGACCGTAAATGTGAGTGTGGCGGACTTGCAGCAGCAGAGCTGAAGAAAAACGAAGAGGAGGCCGATGGAAACGATGAAACGGAGACAGAATCCGATGAAGGACTGTCTGGGGGTGACGGCAAAGCCCCGGAACGCGGTGAAGACGGCTCTGAGGCGCTTGCAGATGGAACTGCGAATTCTGAGATGTTTTGGTGGACAGTCCTGATCGTCGATGCACTTGCGCTGATACTACAATCCATTACTTACTTTACTTGGGGGGAGATCGTGGTAGAAAGCAAGAATGACTGAGACTTCCAAGTATATGTACATGTACACGTGTTCTGGTGCGATAAAGATAAACATTCCCCTAACCCTGAAAGGCAATTCCTTTCCTCGACGACTCCGCCAAACCACCTCCCGCGAAGCCGGTCCCTGTGAACTCGTTGAGCACGAGCGCAACGATGACCGGAGATGATTCTCACCTTCTCGCTTCAACTCGACGATATCTTTCTCGCCCAGCTGCTTGTCGCACACGACACACTGCTTCGCAGGCCGGACAAGTGTATCGGTACATGTCTTGCACGTTACATGCGCGCAGGGCTTCATCACTGTTTGGGATCAATGAGCTCTCGCGTCGGGACCCAAGAATGTAGACTGGACACTCACCATACATTAAGTTACTGTTTGATAAAGCTTTCTTGCAAGCAGGACACATGGGTTGTGGAGCATCGACCTTCTCCTTGGTATCATCTGACGACGCCGAACTGGTAAAGACGTGCAATGAAAATTCGACCGGGATCAATTGCTTTAGACTGGAAAATATGAACGTCAGAATTTGACTCAGCAAAGAAGATGACTTCCAAACTTGATGGGATGCGCAGGATTTCCCCCACGACATGTTGTTTGCAGCTTGACATCTTTCAGAGATTGTGGAGGGCCACTTGAAGTATACGTTGGAGTCAGAGACGGAAGCCAGAAGTCAGGCAGCTTGTCGCGTAAGGCTTCCTCCTGCTCTTTCTCGATCTGCCGAAGGGCAGCTTCTTCGGCCTCTTGTGCCAGTGTCTCTGCAGTGGTTGAATCGAATGCGAACTTTCTCTTCGTGCCCCTCGCTTCCCGACCCGACAAGTTAGTATGATACGTTCCGCGGGGTAAAAGTCCACATACCATCCTGAGACAACTCTCCAGATGTCGTCAGAGCTGTTCCTGCTGAGCCTAAACTCCGTTGACCTTTCTCAAATTCCAGAAGAACGCGGTCACGAGCTGCCTCCTTGGCTTTCTGCTTCTCTGCCTCCGCTTCTCGTTTCAGAGCCTCTAGCTTCTCTTTCTGACGTTTTATGTCTTTCTTCTGAGTGACTGGAAGAGTTGGTTGAGGGGTACCACGACAAATTGGTAAATACATACGAAGATCGGTGTATACACACTCCTTGCAGAAAAGATGGCCCTCGTTGCATGCTAATGGCTGCCTGGCTTTGTTCAAGCAAAGAGCACAAGCATCAAACTGGCGCATTGACTCGTTCCCCAAGCGTTGCTGAGAAGGAGAGTCAGTCAATGAGCTCCATACGTAGAGCATTGAGACTAACTCTTTTGGTTCCATAATCCAAGCGTTTGTATTCAGCGTAAGAGAATATGGAGGACGCTGTGTTATTCTTGCTGTGTTTCGTCATGTCTCCGGGAGTGTGCAAGTAAGAGCAAAGTAAAGGAGTACGAGAGCTCGAGACTTGGGCAGTTCCACGCGGTGGGGAAAGAGCAAGTTCGTTTGCTTGTGCTTGCAGCAGATGCCATAGCCTTGAGCTCGATCGTAATCTTATCTGAAAAGTTATCTCCTTCTCCTGTTCCAAGTTCGAAACGATGTGGGACGTCTTGCCTGCTGGGACAGCTGCTGTAAAAGCCGAGTGAGTTGTGCACACGGAGCCCAAGTACAGGCCTTGACATCGTTTAGATTCCTGATCTCGACCAATGCCGCCGGTCCCGCCCCAGATGATGATGCAGCGGAAGGAAAATCCCGTCCTCACGAAGGTTCCTCGGTCCCTGAAGGAGATGCCCGCGACAGGAGATCCAGTGGACCCTCGCGTCGAATGACGAAAGAGCAAAAGAAGGCGCAGAGAGGTGCAAACAAGGGGAGGAGATTCCAAAAGGTCCGAGATGAGCTGGACCTCTGCTACAAGGTTGCAAACGGCTCGACTTGTGAATTTGGTGAAGGGTACGTCGCTGCTTCACTCAGTTTTCTTTCTATATCTGAATTCTTTGTAGATGCCGGTTTACCCATGACATCCCTACGTATCTAGCTGCGAAACCCCCAGATCTTCGCCTGCCCCAAGTGTCGGAACTCTTGGCTTCTGGTTTACCTGCCGCGGTGAAGGCACCAGAAGATGGCGTTATTGCATCGTCAGATTCTTCCATTGACCTTACAACTACCTGCCCTAACTTTGCAGAACTCGGTGAATGCAAGTACGTTGACTTCTCTATGTGCACTCACAGAAAGCTCAACAAATCGATGATTCAGGTATGGGTTTAAATGTCGTTTCCTCGGTGGTCACATCAAACAAGATGATTCTGGGGCCATGTCCTTGACCGTGGATGAGGACATAAAAGCTCGTGCTGTGACAACTATGGCCGAAATGAACTCCATCTCCCCAGAGACCCAAAAGTTTTTGCGGTCCAAAAAGGTTTGCGACACTTATCATCTCGCCTCCGTTGTCTAACATCCATTTGCAGTACCAATTTCCTATCGCGAATGCCTACCTCCAGGAACTCCGTGACAACGACGCCGGCCCGAATCAAAAGAAGCCCGCCGAATCCGTAGTGGTTGCGGAACCGGAGCAGGAGATGGAGATGGAAGATGGGACCGCTAGTAGCAATCCCGTTGTGGTAGAGCAAGTAATCGCGCAGCGCACCGGGGAAGTCGCTCCTACATCTCAACTCGACACACCGGATGTCCCAACCCGATTCAGCGAAAAGAGACGTCTAGATTGGGCAGGAAAAAGCTGTATGTCAATCGTGCTGCATAGATATATCTCTTCTCATAATATCAGACCTCGCACCTCTTACAACTGTTGGAAACTTGGTAGGAATCACTCCTCGCATTCCTCACACAAACTCATATGTTTCGTTACAGCCTTTCCGACGACTGTGCGTCAAGTATGGAGCCGACATCACCTGCGGTGAAAGTAGGTCTCCGCGAGCACCGAATATTTACTGTATCTGAACAACTGAATCGATGCTTAGTGGGGCTGGCTACTTCTTTCCTGGCAGGGTCTAAGGAAGAGTGGTCGCTAGTCAGACGCCATCCATCTGAAACGACCTTTGGAGTCCAGGTGGCAGGAAACAAGCCCAACGTCCTCGTCCCAACGGCGGAAGTCATCGCCAAAGAGATCGGGGGCGATATTGACTTCGTTGACGTCAATTGTGGATGCCCGATCGATCTGGTCTTCAATAACGGCAGTGGTTCAGCATGTGCGTTTCTTTGCATATTGCCTACTCGATCTCTGCTCACCTCATCGCCCCCTGAATAGTACTGGATGCCCCTGGAAAACTCGGGAAGATCCTCATCGGAATGAACAAAGCGCTAGGGGAGATTCCGGTCACAGTCAAGCTAAGAACAGGCATCAAAGATAGCAAAAATACTGCTCACAACCTCATGCCTCGCCTGGGCCCAGAATTTAATGCTGGAGCCATGACCGTAGGTTGCGCTGTACTCGACTGTGGACCTCCTGACAACTTGTCGAAAATAGCTCCATGGGCGCACGCGACAACAACGATACACCAAACTAGCAGATTGGGATTACATCAAGTTCTGTGTCGACGCTGTGCGTGCTCGTGAGGCCGATGAGGACTGTGAGCAGAATTCAAATTACCCCAAGGCTCGAAAATTTGTTGACATGACGGGACCGCAGTACCTCGAATTCCAATTTTCGGTGGAGGCGACTGTTATTCTTCTCAGGACTATTGGTCGTGTACTGAACAAAGCGGCGTGGATGGTGTGATGGTCGCAAGAGGCGCACTCATCAAACCGTGGATCTTCACAGAAATCAAGGAGCACCGAGAGTGGGATATCAGCGCTCGCGAACGTTTGGACCTGATCGGACAGGTAATTACATTCTATTTCTTGACCCTTGGCATTTAACTGACGCATGTAACAAAAAGTACGCTGAATATGGTCTCTCGTAAGTCCGTTTCATTGAGCTGCCCCGACACACGGGACTAATATTCCAATGTCAGGCACTTTGGCACCGACACAGCAGGTGTGAACGTGACCAGGCGATACCTCTGCGAGGCCCTGTCGTTCCAGTATCGCTACGTACCTATAGGTCTACTGGAACAGCTTCCAGGGCGCATCAACGATCGTGCCCCGGCATTCCGAGGACGGGATGAACTGGGTACGTGAAATTGGATAGCTTACCGACTCTATGATTTCGATTGACCGTGTATTCTGCAGAAACTTTATTGGCCAGCGGTGATAGCCAAGACTGGGTCCGAATCTCCGAAATGTTCCTTGGTCCGGCCCCTGCAACCTGGTCCTTTACCCCAAAGCATAAAAGTAACGCATACGAAAGCCAAGGCTAGGCCGTCCCTCGCTCCCTGCTACTGCTCCTAGCGCAGCTGTACATGAGACACGCTCTTTTCAATCTGTGCCTCGTACCTACTATCTCAAAACATCCGGCAGAAAGGCCAAGGGTCCCGTTGTAAACTCAATACTCTTCATACCTTACATTTGCTTGTATGACTGTAGGCTGCAGCTGTGCCTGGTAGATCTAGATGTACGACGTGCACCTAAGTGTGCTCTGATCGAGCGTAACTATAGGAAAAAATGTATTGTACGAAAGACTTTTGGCTATCTGTGCTCCGCCCAGCGTCGAAGTGGTTACGGCCTCAAGCGGTCTTGGGCCCAATGAGGAAACCGCCCTACCAATTACGTCACGCGTTCGAATTCCCCTTCCTTGCAGGTCGCGGCATACAATCTCACTCTTATCCTCTCCCGACATCCATAAAGATGACGAATATCTCGCCAGACCCCGCCGAGGACCCAAACGTAGACTTTCTGGCAAGTCTGAGTGACGACAGGGATCCGAAAGAGGTGGCTCGTCGAGTCTTGCGCAAGCACAACGGCGATGCTGAGAGAGCTGCAAATGCTATGCTGTCCGGGGACAAAGGAGAAGAAGATGATATCCCACCATTAATGGCAAATGATCCTCCTAGTGGCACCCAGAGTACCTCATTGGCCCAGATAACGCCCTTGCCAAACGATTCAGTGATAGATCTCACCGTTCCTCAGGAAGATGATCTCAGCCGGGCCATTCAACTCTCAATGAATGATACCTCCAATGTGAAATTCGGTCCTAGTGAGCGGGCGCCGAATGATGCTTGGTCCATGGTGCCGTCGAACAGTGTATAATGTTATCATGTTGTCCCATCTATAAATCGTTGACGCTGGTATTAGGCACAACAAACATTGTCTCAGAATGACCAGACGCTGCAGGATGCGATCAAAGCTAGCCTGAAGGACATCACACCCGACGACGACGATCTGCCTGTCGAATCGTCGGTCAGGGAAGGGGGCCGGTCCGTGCTCGTATCGAAGCGTGTTTCTCTTGTCTGACATAGTTGTTGGTCCTTCTGCCTCTCAAATGAAGTCCTATAGCCATTCGCCCAGATGAAGCAGCGCTCGCCTATGCAGCCTTGGTACGCTTCTGCCCCAGCCGGTGTTATTACTGCTGATGTGGTGTTGAAACCAGGTTATCCAAGCAGTATTCCATGTTCCTCAAGTTCGAGAACGCGTTTCACGGTTACAAGCACCTAATCTCGATGGCATACCTTCGCCCTCCAGCGGTGCGCCTGATAAGCTAATTGTCCGGAACTGCTCGATTTGACTGCCCTGACAATCCGTAGGTCACACGCTTTGGACTTTGCTGGAAATGTTTGTCAACCTTGACCTCGCCCAGCTCTCGGTCTTGAGTGAGGGTGATACCGGGAACAGTCTCCTACGATCTCTGGGGGCTAAGCCTTGTGACAAGCACTCCGATCATCCAGGGGAGTGCAGTGCTGGTTTGTACATCTTTCTAAACTGTTGTTCTGTGAATTGATCCCTCTATAGAATTTCTCCAGAGCGTCGGCAAAGTGATTGAATTTCATATCAACGCTCAAAATCCAGAGGGCACTACCCCGTAAAATCGTTCACTTCCTTCTCGGTCTAGATCCTAATGTATTGTCAATTCCCAGTGTTCGCTTGTTCCAATTTTCCAGTGCCGAGTTGGAGTTTCGCGGTGACTCTGATCGACCGAGAATCCAAGCGTCTGGCGATGCGTGTGTTGTTCCTCTCGAGATCGACACTGTCCTACCTACACCAAATGATCTTGTTTCCCGACTTTCTTCCATCCTCGTCCACCAGGAGGGCAATTCCACGATGCATAGTGTCATCCGAGAACCATCGGAGGTGGTTGCTTTCCATCTGAAATCCTCATTTTCTTCCTCCCATGGAACCGAGGGATTTTCCTATCCGAAATCTATCTATATGGACCAATTTTTGGCTGAAAATTTAGGACTCGCCATACAGAAACGAAAAGAGCAACAGATGATAAACACAGAATCGACCGGCATAACGCAGAAGAAGAAGACTGTGACCAATTACAATGTAGGCCATCTTTCGAGTTCCGTCGTACGACAACTTGAATCATTCATAAACGTCAATTTCAGAATAAAGATACATTTAAGGACCTGGAGACGACCATATACTACTACGAGCATTTGGCTTCCGGTCAAGACAATGCAGAGCGCCGTGTTCAAGTCGAGACGGCGATTAAAAAACTCAAGGCGACTCTGGCTACTTTGAGGAACGAAGCTGAAGGTAATTCGATCATGTGTCTCGACAGATCTAGTCCTCTGAAAATCTCTAAGGGATGGATAAGACTCTTATTGACTTGCAGACCAAGCTCAGCAATGTCTACAACGACCCAGAACTGCAGCGGCATCGCGTGAGCTCCCAATATATACCATTCGACAGTCACGGCCAACTCAAATTTCTTGAACAGTACGACTTGCGCGCAGTCCTTGTCTATGCAGGTGTACCCGGAAGAAAGAGTATTTACTCATATGTCCAGGATACACAGGGAACCTGGTGGAAGACCGTCGACCAAACTGTGACCGAGGTACTGGTTTTGCTCTTTATGTCCACATTACGCTCTCAACTCAGGTTTAATCAGGTTCCAGAAGAGGTTGTCCTGACTGATACCACGGGGGCTCAGATTGGTGCCGGGCCATATCTGCTGCTTTATAGCCAAAGCGTTCCAGATGATCATATGAATGAACCACGCCGTTGGCCGCGGATGCTGAAAGTACGTCGATAGTTGCTTTATTCCTGGCTTGTCATCTGATGAAATTCCTTGCGGTGAATAGGAGGCCGTGGAAAAACACAACAGGATCTTCCTTTCAAGTTTACCTTCGGAGATAGCTGCGAAAGCCATGTACACTAGTGACGTGGCAACACCACTTCCTCCACTGCCCGAGACGGGTATGGACAGAGGAAGACAGATGTCATGAGATTCTCATCATTGTTGAGTATATGTAGTACCAACAATATGACAAGACTTGTGTTTTCAAGTTTCTAAGTTTTAAGGCCTATCATGCTGTCAAGCCTCTACGTGCTACGCTGGACAGCGGCCCGGGCCCCGTATCGTCGGCTGTCATGTTTGTTCTTCGAGCCGACACGCCTTGAGCCAAACATCGCGCATCACGCTAGCAGTGAGTCTGACACCGTCACTCAAACCATTGCGCCCTTGTGCGCGTATGCCATCGATATGGTCTCAGCTGACAATCTTAACCTGGACGTTTTGGAACTGATTTTCTTGCATCTTTCCGGCAATGATCTTCCTGCTGTCGCACTCGTCAGTCGATCCTTTTTCGCCGGCGTAATACCCAGGCTATACCGTACAATACCGTTCCGGATACACCAAGCGAAAAGATATGCAAACGTATGAGCCCTTACTACTCATAAAACCCCCGAAAGGCCCGTTTGACGTCCTCTTTCTTCAAGCTAATGTCTCCATTTGCGACAATAGTCGCGAATCCGAGCCTTGCTCTCCATGTGCGGCATGTCGGTGTGTATATCGATAATGCGGTGGAATGGTCTGACTGATAGAAGAGGTTTTTTGTTGTAGAGATTCGGACCATCCCACGGATCAAGTCGACGTCCCAATTACATCCCGTCTTCCTTCGCGATTGCACTGAAGCGTTGAAACTATGCTCCAACCTGTTATCATTCAAATGCACAGTAAATGCAATCGCGCCGTTTCTCTCATCTCTCCAGGGGAAAGAGAGGTTGGACGACATTCGAGTCCACGCCGATATTACGACCGACCAGGCAAAGCTGCTGGTCAGGATCTCTAATCTGAGGAGTCTTGCCCTCGATTGTGGTTCGTGGAACGTCATAGACGTGCTACCTAAGTGGTCACAGTCAATCAAGAACACACTGACAAATTTGATACTTTGGGTCAGTCGAGCATTGTAACCTGTTGGCTTTGTGAGTGTACTGAACGTCCCTAGATGTCGAATGAGCTGAACGAAACAGTCCTGGAATCCGTCTTGGTGCAGTTGCCAGGATTGCTTGGATTACACGTCGTTGGGTGTTCTAAGGTCGATCATGTGGCTGTCTTACGCCTAGTCTCACATACCCCGCTTCTGGAGGATCTCTCTTTCACCACTACTGTGAGTCGCCTTATCTTGCTCCAGAAGATCGCTCTTCATGTCAAGGCTCTTCTAGGAAAATTCCCGAGATCTCATAAATCCCCCGCCATCACTCTGTCACCTACGTACCCTGGCCTTCGACACTCGCTATTCTATGGTCCCATCCCCCGCCCCGACGATTGTTGCCTCTATTCTCGCTCACATCAAGCCCTCCTCACCCCCTCTCATTTCCTTCATCATGAGACTGCCTGATCGCAAGGTGATGGTCGGCCATCCATTCATCGAACAGCTCCTTCTAGCACATGCCCACACATTGAGGGAAGTGTCGTTCATCGATGCCTCAGTTGCAATGGAATCAGTTTTGTTAATTTGTAAATCATGCATCCATTTGGAACGACTGGCGGTTCCGATCCCCTTGAAAGAGATTGTGAGCAGCACTTACCCTATGGCTTTTACGTCGCATTTTATTGATGACGAACTTTCAGGGTGTTTTCACGCACTCCATCGCCAAATCATACAGCCTGCGCACTCTCGTTGACACTGATACCCACGCCGCTCATGGTCCTCATCCTTCGCTTAGTCCCGAAAACGCTCGATTCATGATGAAGAACGTGCGAAATTTGAGAAAGATCGTCACCGACAAGAGGATATGGCTGGTAAATCTGGACTCTGTGTCTCGCTGAATCTAAGCTAACAATGTCATTGCGGACAGGGCAAACGCGGGGCAGACAATGTTTTGAAGGTGTCTCTAGAGCGGTGTCCAGCTCAGGTTGCTAATTCGTATTGGTTCCTCCGCCAGAACCACGAGTAAATGTCATGGGGAACACCGCAGGCCCGACAGAACTTGTAAGAAACGACTAAATTTGCATGTACGTATAATCATTATTAGCTATGATGTGTTGGGGGGGAGCGTAGTATAGTACAGATAGCGAGTAATAAAAAGCAATTTCAAAAATCAGATAAGGATCCATTAGGACCATGCTGGTATAACCTGACCGCAACCAAAACCTAAACAACCTAACCTTCATATTCGACCACCCGCATACCCACGAAAAAAAAGAAATATAACTACATCCCTCCCCATTGCTGATTTTGACCTTGCATGTTCGGATATGCACCTGTGTTGTTCCAGCCGCCAGCCATGAATTGTTGTTGCCCTTGTCCCTGCTGCTGTCCCTGCTGCTGCCCGACAAACCCGCCGCCGTTAAATTGAGGCTGCGGCGTCGTGGACATGAATTGGCCCTGCAGTTGGGGTGTCGTCGAAGAATAGAACGGCTGAGGACTATGGGACAGCTGCTGCTGCTGCTGCTGCCCCAACATTTGTGCTTGAGGGGCATATATCGGCTGTTGCTGCTGCTGCTGCTGCTG
>CEMG01182248.1:8474-19700 GCA_001179705.1 Baeospora myosura | reverse complement strand
AGCGGAAGGAGAGAGACTGTTTGCTCAGGCTTTCGGTGACGGTCCGCAACCTTTATACTCCGAGTCCATCTCCATTACTGTCTCGACTAAGCCTCGACCATGTCGGCACTTGAAGACACTGCTACTGTATCGGCACTAGGAACACACCATCCTGTCCTTGAATATGCTGCATATCCCTTCGACTCGGACCCTGTCTTTCTGGTACGCGATTGACTGTCTTGACACTCTGATTTCGCGCAAACATTCATCATTTCTTTTGGAAGCAAGGCTCTGAGGGGATCTTGAAAGGTGCTACGGAAGACAATAAGGATGAAATCATGCGCAGGGCACGAGTGTTTTATTTCAATCGGTGGGCATGAAGTTTGTACTCTCATATCCTGAGTACGCGTTCAGCTGGTTTCCAGCGTAACCGGCAGTTCCATCACAATCGAGGAAGCCCTAGAAGCTGAGACGCGGGCCAGGGTGTCTGCAACTGCCCCTGCGACGCAGCCGTCAAATGGTGAAGAGGAGCCGCCGCAGATTCTCACCTTTGCACAATTGCAAGAGCTCATTGAATCGGGGAAAGTGGACCAGATTCCGAACAACAAGATTATCTCGGGAGAACTCAATGTTGGTGTAGTTTTCGAGACGACAATCTGGTTGAGCTCATGTTGTTTTGCAGAGTGCACCTCCAAGTGAAACCGTTGCTCATGCCAGAAAGAAACCCTGGGAGGTTGAAGCTAGTACGGAAGGGCAAGCAGGTTGAAGTCCGGGAGGAGGAAGAACGAAATGGGAATGTATTGATTATGTAACTCATACTGGATCACGTGTGCAAATATAAAGGACGCGCGTGACAAACGCGTCTGAAATCGAACCCCTTAATCTCAACCTCAAACCACCACGAACAGGATCTGTAGCATGGAGAATATGTGGGCTCGATCTCTGTCTGTACAGATATTCTCTAATATCTTCTTAGACGCCAACGGCTCGCTCAAGATCCTCAGCTGTATCCATCACTAGGAGGGATCCAGAAACCGAAGGGTGGTGCAACGCCGGTCATCGTATGTCGTATACTCTGGACCCCAAACGGTTGAGCTTTTGGATTGATTCAAGTTGCACAGTCTATCGCATCGTCTTCGTCTTCAACCTCTTCAACCACACAGGCTGGCAAATATCGCAGCAACAGGGCTATCGTGATTTCTTCGGATGAAGAGGACGATGATGTACCGGCCAGAAAAGCCGTACTGAAGCCTAGTCCAGCCAACGAAGCAATCAGGATGCCCGTGCCAGCACCCTTCAAATCCACCCCTGTACCCATTGAACTGCCTGCCAACAACGTCCGAATGCCCGTACCAACGCATTTCCCTGCACACAAAGACCTCCAGAAGCCTCGACCCAATCCACCTACGAATAGATATGACCCACCGGGAGAAGAAGTATTTGTTCCAGATTTTGCGGACGATAATCAGTACACAAGTCCTGAAGATGCGGAGAAGGCCTTGCGTGACCTCATGGGTGGCGCTATGAATGAGGAGACAGATGCCCCATTTACTGAGGAGGATCGCATTGTCAAGGGCTTCAAAGACCACATGCGTCTTCTGGACCATCAGGTACTTGGTCGCCGGTGGATGAAGGAGCGCGAAGATCCTGCATTGAAGAAGAACGGTGGCATCCTCGCAGATGATATGGGGTGCGTCGCAGTTTAGATCTCAATTCGTTTTACTCACTGTGTTACAGTCTCGGCAAGACGGTCCAAACCTTGACGCGGATTTCCGAAGGTCGGCCAAAAACCAAGGACAGAGAGGACGGATGGGCCGCGGGCACCTTGTACGTTGTTTGGTTAATCTTTGCGGCTGCGCTTCTCTAACGTTCCGACCAGGGTCATATGTCCTCTGGCTCTCGTAGGCCAGTGGGCCGATGAGATTGCTAATATGACAACCGGACTCATCGTCATCAAGCACCAAGGGACGTCTCGCACCGCAGGTAAGCTCTTTGGCATAGCTGCACACCGGATCACTCACTTCGGAACACAGATCCTCTCGTCCTTCGCCGAGCCCATGTCGTGGTTACGACGTACGACACAGCCAAGTCCGAGTTTGGCGTATTTAGCCCACCTGCGAAGGATGAGTCCAAGAAGGGAAAGTCGACGAAGACCCCAGCGGGTTCTGACGATGACAGCGACTCGGATGCCGGACATTTGATTCGAAAGAAGGTGACAAAGTCTAAAGCCAAACCCAAAGATGCTCTGTTCCGCATCAAGTGGTGGCGGGTAGTACTCGGTATGTCTCAATCTCGCACAGCTCTCGACAACGCATTGACTCTCACTAGACGAGGCCCATAACATCAAGAACAGGGCTACTTTGGCCGCTAAAGCATGCTGCGAGCTCGAAGCCAAGTTCAGGTGGTGCTTGACCGGAACTCCCATGTGTGTTGATACTTATGGCATACCAAGAAGGCGACTGATGTATTCTCTAGGCAAAACGATGTCACAGAGCTCTACTCGTTGCTGAAATTCTTGCGCATCAAGCCGTTCAACGACTGGGAGAGGTTTAATACCCAGATTGCGAAGCCAGTCAAGAGTGGAAGGGGCGCAAATCGCGCAATGAAGCGGCTTCAGGTAATATTGCTTTCCTATCCGATTTATCTCATATATCTCACATATACGGCAGGTCGTTCTCAAGCAAGTCATGCTCCGTCGACGCAAGGACCAGATGCTGAACGGCAAGGTCCTTATCGAACTGCCGTTGCGCACAGTCAAGGTCATGTCTTGCACGTTCGACCGATCGGAACAGGCATTTTATGACGCTCTGGAAAGCAAGATGGAAAGCGTCATCGAGAAGCTTATTTCCAGCGAAAAGGCGAACTACATCTCCGTTTTGCTTCTCTTGCTCCGTCTCCGACAAGGTTTGTCGTTCACTGCTGATTCCCTCACCTATTGTCATCCTTACTGTTTTTCATCAGCCTGTAATCACCCTTCCCTGGTTGCAAAGGACTACAAGACTGACCTAGAGGCGGTCGATACAAGACCCACGAAAAAGGGACCCGATGAGAAGGATACAGATGATGCCGATGACCTTGCTATGGCTTTTGAGCAGCTCGGCGTCACCCGAAAGTGCGAGGTCTGCACTGCAATGTGCGTGGATCCATCGGATGTTCTGCTTCAGCTGGTTGAACCACTTTATTCAGATTGACCTCCGACAACGTCTCCGAAGACAACAGCAAGCATTGCGTTGATTGTGCACCATTGGCCATTCAGGCCAAGCAGCAGGAGTCTGATCGCCCGATGTCTGCGAAGATCAGGGCTATTCTCAAACTACTTGCCGACATAGACGAAAGATCCGAAGGAGAGGAGAAGACAATCATATTCTCTCAGTTCACCTCCATGCTTGATCTCATTGAGCCGTTCTTGAAGGAAAACGGCATAAGATTTGTTCGATGTGAGTCTTAATTCTCTGCTTTGCCGACCTCCGACTAAGCTTCTAACAGATGATGGATCGATGAAACCTATTGAACGCGAGGCGTCACTCAGCAAGATCAAAGAGACTGGGAAGATTCGTGTCATCCTGATCTCCTTCAAGGCCGGAAGCACCGGTAAGAACTTGCATCCGTCGCCAGTCAGCTAGTCTCATCAGGATCCAGGGCTGAATCTGACTGCTTGTAATAATGTCATTCTTGTCGATTTGTGGTGGAACCCTGCACTGGAGGTTTGTGTTTTCACTTGTGTCTCAGTTTCTTCATCGCTGACTCGTTTCTATAGGATCAAGCCTTCGATCGAGCGCACAGAATGGGGCAAACGAAGGATGTCAATATCTGGAAGCTCAAAATTGACGGCACTGTTGAGGATCGCATTTTGGAGGTATGGATGCAGCAGTAGTGACACTGCACAACGGTCGACTAATTTTGCTTTTTTCTTACAGTTGCAAGAGAAGAAGCGGGAGCTTGCACGAGCTGCCCTCAGCGGAGACAAAATCAAAAACATGCGTCTCGGGATGGACGATCTGCTGGCTTTGTTCAAGCCTGGTGCCCGAGATGACGATGACGAGGATGATTGATGATTTTCCGTGCCATATACCTGTGCATTCTTTATTTTTGGATTCTTGCATATTGTTACATATACAACGACTTAGAAGAACTCTGGGGAGACAATCCATTTCATACAAGGAGCTGCAGGATGCGGCTGCATGTCATAAGTACCCAGTGTCCAGTCCAATAACTACTACACATGGAGAAATTTCGAGTGGTACAACAAAGACGAGATAGCGATAACCGAAACAGACAGCGCAGCTGCCACACAAAGCATCGAGACACCTCCTGCGTGTAGGGCTTGCTTGCGTGTCGCTGGTGTGCGATGATAATTCTGGGCCAAATATCATCCGCACGGCTACAGCGGTATGCTGTGCATAGTGAACCGTATATCAGATGCTTGATGGTTAAAGTGGAAGAGTCGACTTCAGAGGATATCACGTCAGACGGTGACACGATGATCTAGGCAATGAGATTGGCGTTGGCGGAGGCACCGCTCCTGTTCCTGTTCACCCCCCATTACCCCATACTTGAGACATAGCGGACGGGGCAAACGGCGCACCGACTGGGCGAGAGTCGTGAAGAGAAAGATGACGGGAGTGAAGGTTATGAACAGGACTGGGTGCACCATAGTAATACCCCGTACGGGGGTCTAAGGGCTGCTCGCCCAAATATTGAGGAGGTACACCTATAGGTTGAACTTCGAACGAATGGACAGCCTGGTAAGCGTACGGGTCTGGATGTGGCTGCCCAGAGTTATGGTTCGGAAAGAGTTGTGCTGCAGTCATAGACGGCAACGCTCTTTGTTGCCCATCCACAAGATGTGGGTGCGGTAGAGAAATCGGAGGATTCACGCTATATTGTGCAGTTTGGTTCCCAGATGCATGGGCCCAGTTGGGTTGGTACGCGTCCTGCGAGGGTGCAGGATGATAGGGCCGCGATTGGGGCAAGAGATTGTGGCTAGGGCTGTTGGAAAACCTGAGATCTTGTTCGTCCTGTGCTGCTGACCAAATCGAATGACCTGGTCGATTTGCTTCCGAGCCGAAGAGAATGGCAGGGGGCGTTACTGGCGACTTTGTACGTCCCTCGCTGCCCAGCGGTCGTTTGAAACCCATGACATCGTTGAGGAGATCTTGGGCGGTAGTCGGTGCAACATGGGTAACCATCGTCGGCGTCGTAAAGGCAGCGGGCCCTTGAGCACGAATGGGAGAGAGTGCAGGCGGACTTTCTAAAAGCTTTACGGGTGTTATTGGGGTACGATGCCCTGGCGTCTGTGGAGCTATAACCGGAGAAATTGGACCCCTACGATCAAATGCTGTCAATCTACGAATACCAGCCTTAAGAGGCCTTAAGGCTTAACTCACCTTAGGTACACAATCTCGTCATCTCCGTCCTCGTCATCGTTAGTATCGCGATCAGCGTTATCCAGGAAACGGAAGGCATCTCGAACAACGTCGTCATCAGTTCGGGATGTGATCTCAGACATATCATCATCAGGATCTCCAAGAGCTTGGTATTTAGCAGTGTCCAAAATGATTGGTTCCATGGAGCCGTCTGCACGTTGAGGTCGGGCCTCGACGCCTTTGATCATAAACTGGTTGCCGTATATCGCAAGGGGAGTGGGAGAGCCCTGAACGAAATTCAGCACATGCGAAGCAGAAAGCGAAACTGGACCTACCTCCATATCCACTAACGCCTTTGCATCGTTCAGCAACTCCGCAATCCTCATTAGCTGCAACACATTTGGATGAACCTGGTCGTCGGCTGCGGGCAGCGCTTTGCCGGCGCCTGTATCTTGTGCCGTAGGACCAGTATAGTCCATCATCTTTCTCAGCGGCAAGAAACCCCTCATGTCTACGTCCTCCTCAAGAGGACCGATAAGAGGAGGTAGTCGGTCAACGGGAAAAGACCGAGCTAACGTCCTCATGAAATCGGTATATAGAACCCAGAATTTTGCTATTCCGATGGATTCGTTCGTGATGCCATAAACGTCTGAGACTGAACCGTCACCAGCGAATCCGGCGTTGCTTGCCTCTTGCTCGAGACCCTGCACACCACGCACCAGGTAACTGGCGTTCGCCCTGAGCCATTTACTTGCGATCCGGAGAGCAGGCAATGTCCTTCGGAAGACGGCAGTAATGCGTTGCGCCAGATCACTCTCTGCTGCATCAGGGGGGAGAGGCTCCTGAAGCTGCTCAATGCCCACCTCAAGAAGAGCGCGATATAGGGAAAGAACGTGAGAGAACATCCGGGCTTCAATGACTAGTGCGGGCAGGACTGAAGAGCTGTCGGAATTTCCTGCCGACGGAGGATCACGAATCATGCGACGCTTCCACAAAGCGCTCAAAGAGAGGACTACGATGTTCGATATCAAGTCTTCAGGGAGGTGACGGTCGGAGACGAGGGAGTGAAACTCCGTGTAGATACTCTGGGCAAGTTTGCGAGCGGAGCTATCCACCCTGTTGTGAAGAGACAGATTAATTACAGGCAGAGAGAGTCGAAAAGTAAGGATCTTACTTTTCAAGCCCAATGCGCCACAAAGCATGCAAAACTACTATCTTTTCCTTCATGGCCTCAATTCTGATCTTCGGCACGGCAGCAGCCGGGGGACTTCGACTCTCGTGGTCCTTTTTCTTCCATTGCTCGAGCGTCTTGGTCAGGACAGTTCCCATATTTTCAGAAGCCGTGTCGTAAGGTTGACGAACGCAAAGAGCGCGATAATAATGGACAAGGGAGGCGAAGGGATCCTTCTGGTATGACGCGAGAATGGCCAGCTGGTGGAATGGGTTCCCCTCATGAGGTACAAGAAGGCGGGCTTGCTCGTAACAAAGCCGTGCCTTCTCGTAATTTCTGGGTCGTGGGATACCTTCCAGGCTGACTGCTCCACCCCTCCTGTTTCTTCCCCGCTTCCCGGGACCAGGTGCGTCATCCTGTCCAGCTTTGGATCTCCCGCCACTCTCGTTATACTGCTCTCTATAGCGCGCGATGTCTCCCAAACATATCAGCGCTTTGCTAAGTATAGCGACACGACTCTCCCGTTCTGCCGCCGTAGTCGGGAAGACAGAAACAGAGGGATCCTCGGGTGGGAACTGGTAGTGGTTCCTCCCATTGGAAGATGGCACCTCTGGATCTTCATCGACTTTCCCGTCATTGTTCACGGATAGGATACCGAGGGTAATGAGTGCAGGCTGCGCCTCGTCCAGGGCAAATGATCGACGGAAACGGACAACAAGTTGCGTCCAGAATCTCTCTTCGTCGGCTAGAAATTGTCGGAAGCGTTGCAGCAGTTTCCGGTATTCCACTGGACCGTGATGGCGGGACTGGGGTTGCTGCTGACGAGAGTTGTTCTGGACGGCGCGATCAAGAGCTGCCACTCGCTGCTTGTAGGCTGAAATAAATGCATAGGATGTTTGCATCCAGAGATGGTTCTCTGCATCTTTGGATTCCTTCGCGTAGGGGTGAACTAGGAGAAGGTTCAGGTAGCGTCTTCGGAGACTTTAGTAGTTTGACAAGTCAGTACCGGCAAGAAACAAGCGTATGGACACACTGACTTCTTCCTCTGGAAATCAATCTCCTTATCGAAAGGCTCTCTAGCTTTCAGCAGCTCTTTGAGACCTTGATGGATGTTTTTGGCCTCACTGCACCGACACTTATGAGCGGGATATAGCCAACGATTTGAGAGACAAGTACCGGGCAATACTCGATGGACTTTCAGACATTTGACTTGATCCTTGGGACTGTTGCTACAGATACATGGCGAACGGATGATGAGGTGACTTCAAGACTCTTAACGGCGTCAAGATGAATCTTGTGAGACTGATACAGCGTGGGAATGCTATTGGACTGTTCTAAGTTTGTCTCAGTCCGTGGTTAGCGAGTCTCGGACACTCAGTAGGTGAGGCCTTGAGGTACAAAAAAGCTAAGGAGACGAGAGGAATGTTACAGTTAATGGGATTGCTTTGAAGGATAGAACACAGGTCTCTGCCCATAAAGTTCAGACAGGCAAGATACGGGCACGGAATGAATAATGAATCGGCCCAAGACAACGCTTGCGCGATCTGAAAGTTTACAACATGGATACAGATAGAATGGGTATAGAGGACTATGTAACTCTCGCACTAAATCAGGAATCTGGGACAGCACCTGTCCGTTGCCTCCTCCCGAACCCCCTACTAGGAACGTCCGAACTCGGAGATTCTGTCGGTCCCTTTGGCTGCCGCACAACAGAAACATGGGGGGCAGGCCTTTCCGTCTTCCCATCCGACGCAGACGAAGCTAATGATGTCGAGCTGGTGTCTGTGTCACCGCCACTGTTCACCCCGAAGATCCTTTGTCTCGCAGCCATATATCGAGCCTCCTTTTCCTTTAGAGACTCGGTAGACGCTGACGACGTTTGGGAGGTGGATGAACTTGACGCCGCGTTCGTGGGACGCTTGAGAATACGCATGGCCGGTTGGAAAGCGCCAGGCAGTAGGGGTGCTGCTACGGAGCATGTAGGAGATATGACAAGGGATGGCATGGCGGCAGGTGCCTTGATATTTCTAGTACGTGATTCAAGACCTCACGGCAAACGCACATATCTGTATACGTACGCATCATCCCATATTTTCTGGTTCGTCTGGGAGTCGGAGGTCTCTCCTGCGTCTTCGTCGTCGTCATCGTCGTCCCAGTCATCGGGCACAGACGCAGCCGGCTGAGCTCTGCGAGCTGATGTCTGCTAAGAATTCATGTTTGGCACTTTTACACGACCGAAACGTTCTGAGACGTACAGAAGGCACCTGGGAGTCCCATCCTGAAGAGCTCGACGATGAAGCGACGGGCGGCAGCGTAGCCATCGAGGTTCAGAAAGAGAAATGTACGGAGAGTCAGGTGACGAAACAGGGCGCTATCCTCGCTTATCCTCGCGCTTAGATCCGCTCGCGAATTGGATCTCTCACATTATCAAAGCCTTGTGCTTTGAGCTCTACCACCACCACTAAGTATTAACTTCTATCATCAAATATGCCTGCTCCCCGCGAATTCCTTGATTTCGTCGATGCCAACGCCGATGCGTTCATCAAGCGTCTCGGAGATGCTGTTGCGATCCCGAGGTATGTCGTATCACTCGGCTCTACAGTACTCTATATTATACTCAACGTGTCCTCAGCATAAGCGGCGATGCTACCCGTCGTCAAGATGTTATCAAGATGGCCCACTGGTTGAACGATCATCTCAAGGCCGTCGGGGTCGAGACTACTCTCGCGGATCTTGGAAACCATGTCATGGATGGCCAGGACCTTCCCTTGCCCCCTGCTATTCTGGGGCGAATTGGCAATGATTCCAAGAAGAAGACCGTCCTGGTATACGGTCATTTTGATGTGCAACCGGTGTGTGTCATCCGGGACTTCACCGTCTCTCCTTCCTCTTCAGTGTCGATATTTAAATGTTACGAAGGCCAACCTTTCCGATGGATGGGACACCGAACCTTTCACACTGACAGAAGGTCCCAACGGTCAACTTATTGGGCGCGGATCTTCGGATGACAAGGGACCCGTTCTGGGATGGCTCAATACTCTCCAGTATCATTTCGAGAATAAGAAAGAGCTTCCTGTCAACTTCCGATGCTGTTTTGAGGGAATGGAGGAGAGCGGCAGCGAAGGCCTCGATGAACTTGTTGAGAGAGAGTCCAAGTCCGGAGGTTGGTTTGATGGCGTCGATTGCGTGTGCATTGTAGGAGGGTTTTCCTATATTATGTGCACTCTTTCTGATGATTACCTGGATAGTCTGACAACTACTGGCTCAATACGCGCACCCCGGTTCTCACTTACGGTCTTCGCGGTCTATCTTACTTCAAGCTCAACGTCTCTGGGCCTGCAAGAGACTTGCATTCCGGCGTATTTGGTCGTACTGTGCACGAGCCAATGACTGATTTGATTGCTCTTATGAGCAAACTCGTCGACCCTCAAGGAAATATCCTCATTCCAGGTGTGGACGATATGGTCTCAGCCGCAGATGCCGAAGAGAGGTCGGGGACAACATGTTTTCCGTCGTTTTTACTGCAGAAGTGTTGAGACTCTTCTTTCCAGGGCCATCTACGACAAGCTAGACTACTCTATCGCCGATGTCGAGGCTGCAGCCGGTGCATCTATTGCGCTGTCATCCGACAAGATCGAGGTCTTGATGGGCCGTATGAGACAACCGAGTCTCTCCCTACACGGGATAGAAGGTGCTTTCTATGGAGCTGGCGCAAAGACCGTCATTCCAGCGAAAGTAGCCGGAAAATTCAGCATTCGGTAAATGCATCCCCTTCTCTTCGTCGTCAAAGTATTGTCGTCTAACACAGGCATCAGTCTTGTTCCTCCTCAGACACCTGAAAACATCGGGCCCCTGGTCCAGTCGTACCTGAAGGCCGAATTTGCGAAGCTCAATAGCAAAAACACGTTTGAGCTAGAGGACCTTCATGGTGGTAAGCCTTGGGTGACTGATCACACTCATTGGAACTTTGAAGCCGCCAAGGCCGCCACGAGGGTGCGTTTCCGCGTGCTACTCAAAGACATCTATTTATCTGTCAACAGGCTATCTATAAACAAGAGCCTGACTTGACTCGTGAGGGTGGTTCGATACCTGTAACACTGACTTTCGCAGACTCTTTGGGAGTCAGTGTGGTCTTGTTGCCTATGGGCAGAGGCGACGATGGGGCTCAGTATGTGGTCTTCTTATCCGTCTTCGCTCTCTCTCTCTCAACTTCGTACAGCTCAACCAACGAGAAACTCGATCGTTCTAATTACATTGAAGGGGTACGTGACGATCTTGGTATTTCGCCCTTGCTCACAATCTGACGACAATCATAGACGAAACTTCTGGGAACATATCTGTATGAGATCGCAGCTCTCGCTTGAGAATGCAAGGAAATCGGAATTCTCGCCGGGCTGTAAGGATGTAGTGAAGAATATGTAAAAAATGAATGTATGATGTTCTGCTTGCAACTTGAAGGGCGGCCTGGCTCATCTTGAAGCCTCTCACTGGCTGACCGTCCATAAACTAAACGTCTCTTCCACTATGTCCAGTTGCAGGATATTCTTCTCACTCGCCGGTTTGTCAGTCACAGGTAACAAGAAAAACGCACGACCGGACACACAAAACAAAATGATTGGATAGTCCATGAACCTCAGCCAAAATCAATCTAGCTGGGACTGAAATAAACTAAAGTACGTCGAATCAATCTCCTCCGTCGTCAGTACTATC
>CEMG01182245.1:15553-58215 GCA_001179705.1 Baeospora myosura | reverse complement strand
ATGGGACCATGTGGTAACGAAGGGCAGAGATATGCAACCAAGGCAACCTCATCGCGAGCCGTGACATACATACATATCGTGTTGGACCCTGATCGACTTCGCGTACAAACCACGCGAAAGTCATTTACCTCCGTGCCTGGTGACTGGAAAGTTCTCTTCGAAATAATAATTGCGAGCGGGCCGTCGCCAGGCAAGCGGAACTGACCCCGCTGGCGACCCAGAAGCGCTATAAAGACTGGGTAAGTTTTCATGCGAAACCCATCCGATTCCTCCCACTTTCATTTGCCAGTCAAGACAGGATCTTGTTAGTTCCCTTTCCTCAGTTCATTCCTGTTCATTTGGTAAGCTGGTCGATGATATTGTCTTCGCTCGAAGATGCTAACCATTATTCACATGTACAGTCGCTGGGCGTAGTCACTCTTTCACACTCCCACACACATTCACTTCGATACACTTTTAATTCTCCACCGTCAACAAGAACTTTCCTCAACATGTTGTCCTACAAAACAATCTTGGTTGCCCTCGTGGCCTTCTCTGCCTCTTCTTTGTCTGCACCTATTCTCCGTCGTGAGGTCCCCCAAGGTATGTCATAAATCTCACCTAATGTGTCGGTTACGTTCTTTTAACAATTGTGATTAGAACACTCTCACGAGCCGTTCTTGGCTTCCGTTAACAAGAACCTCCAGTTGAACAATCCCGATGGAATTGTCGACGCTGTGTTTGGTCTCCTCGGCAATGCCGCCGCGATCAATGGCGCTGGAAAGATCACCGTAAGCTGCTTGCCATCGTGTCTGTGCTAGGACAACACTAACGTATCTCATACCTGCTCAGGATGCCACTTGTCTCCAGCAGGCAACAGCCGATCAAGCATTCACCAACGCGAAAGCTGCTGGCGATGTTCAGGGCCAGGTTGACGCTCTTATTTTCCGTGCCCTTGAGCGCAACTCAGGGAAGATCGGCCTGGTCACCGATGCTTGCACCAGCATCAAAGCCGTGAACCCCGAGATCGCTGCTATTCAGCAACATCAGGTAAGTCTACTTTCATCCAAACGTCTTTTCGATGCTCACACTCTGTTCAGGATCCTGCATCCACCGGTGCCGCCGCAGTCAACAAGGCCATCACTCTCGAGCTCGCTAAGCAGATCGCCGCCGTCGGCGGTGACCCTCAAGATGCCCTCAAGGCCGGGACATTTGCACCCGGAGATCTCAACGATTCTACTGCCAAAGGAAACACCTGTGACGACGCCAACGACGCCGCAGGATGTATCTTCTCCCAGAACTTGATCGTCGAGGATGCCACAGCGGCCGAGATCACTGCTGCTGTTGCAGGTGTTGCCACCGGCACCAACAACGCTGGAACCAATACCGACAATGCTAGCACTGAGGTCTGCGCTGCTCGTAAGTTCGAAACTATTGCGTCTCTTGCTCTCGCCCGCTCATCACTGCACCTTGCAGCTGTTACCGTGACTGTAACTGCAGGCGCAGCGGCCACCGCCACTGCCACCAAGGCAGCATCCGCCGCTCCCGCTGCAACGACCACTGCTGCTGCCGCTGCCGGCGGTAACCTCCAGAAGTTCACTGGTGCTCGTAAGTGTAGCTGATCCTCTCGAATGCCAAATTTTCTGACGCTGGGGTTTCCTTTCCTTAGTCGGAGGTGCTGCTGCACCCGCTGTGAATGCAGGTGGCCGTGGATTCGTCGTCTCAGGTTTGTCTAAATCCTCATCATCTTATGATCGAACTCATGGTTATGTTCTTAGGCTCTGACGACTTCCTTAACGTCAATGCCGCTCTTGGACGCTCTTGCGACATCCAGCACAATGCCTGTGCCAACGCTGCCAACTCGGCAGCTGGCCGCGCAAGCGGACTCACCGCTGGCCAGTGCGATTCGCAGAACAACGACTGCCACGCCACCATCTAAGGATGGACATGGTTGTTTTGGACGTTGAACGTTGAGGTTTTCTTTTCTCTCATGATGACGGTTTAGATCCCAAATTTGTATCCCTATTTTCTCATTACTCTAACATACCCTGGCAATGAAATCAGTGGCTCGGATTATATCTTTGCGTTTGTGTAAGCCAGAAATTGAAATTGAGAGTACGGTGACGCATAGTAAGTGTGTAACCGTCCGTGCGCCGCCTTCCCGCCGCTGTCAATGGGGCCGACAGACTCAGACTGACATGGACAGGTTATGGAAATAATAGTGAATGTTATGATGTTATCCGATAAACGTTCTCAGTCTGTCTGAACTTCCAAGCGCCTACTTATCACGCATTGCTAGCCTTTGTAAAACCTGGGCGCCCTCCGCTAGCTCGGGCCAAGACCAGGAACGTTGTGCATTGACAAAATCACAGGAGTCGCCAAAAGATAAGGCGTCAAAGGCGGCGCTCGTTTTCCATAATGGTCCATATGACTTCCATATGCAGCTGTTGTGCATGCATGTGCTCGACCAACGTTGACTTATCGCTGCAACTGTAACCTGCCGCAACCCGTCATTGTTGCAATCTGAATGAATGCCAACTCCAGTGGCATGTGCGCATGGTGTAACTGTGCCTATCATGATCTTGTCGCCCCTTTATAAATGAAAGCTCTCATTATCTAGTTCTTCGTCGCCCAAGTTCAACGTGCCTTCGAAGTTGCCCTCGAGAACGTTATGAACAAGTTCTGTCTTTTCGTGTCACTGCTGGCGACGCTCAGTCCGGCGGTTCACTCTATCAGCGTCACCGACATCCAAGGCCCGGGCTTTCAGTCGCCGTACGCCAACCAGGTAGTTTCCAACATCACAGCGTTGGTGACCGCAAAGGTGTGTATTTCGAATACGCTTAAAGCTACGCTCGCTGACGTTCTGTTTCTCGTAGGGATCTAGTGGATTTTACATCTCTGGCACGGCTGTTTCTGATATCCGTCGTTCCAATGGACTGTATGTCTACTCCACCTACGCCTCGGTCTTGGGCAAGGTTGCTGTGGGAGACCTCATCACCTTGAGCGGAACGGTGTCAGAATACCGATCGGCCTCCTACCCTAACTACCTTTACCTTACGGAACTGATCTATCCCGCCAACATCACTGTCCTGTCATCCAACAACGCAGTGACACCTCTGGTGCTAGGCAAGGACAGAAGTCCGCCAACTGAGAAGCTGTCCGCTCTCGATGTAGGCAAGCAGGGGTGGCTCTCGGTCCCCAACAACGTCAGTCTTGTTGAGGCGGTCAACGCGACTCTCCAGCCCAATCTGTACGGCCTTGATTTCTGGGAGAGCCTCGAGGGTACGCCTTGCCTATTGGTTGACACCTCACATAGAACTAAACCTATGTTACAGGCATGCTTGTCAAGATCCCCAGTCCAACGGCCATCGATTTCCAGACGAGCTACAGCGAGTTCTGGGTCCATGGTGACTGGAAAGTGACAGGCAAGAATGGCCGTGGTGGTTTGACAATCACTCTCGGTAAGATACCCACCCGCGCCTCTTGCGTCACAGCACTCTGACCCTCACTTACCAGGATCCGACGGCCTCCCTGATGCGAATCCCGAGGCTGTCATCATCGGTAGCCCTCTGGACGGCACGAAGAACCCCAAGGTCGCTGTTGGCTTCGGTCTCACTGATATCGTCGGGGTGGTGACTTATCAGTAAGTCGCACCCTCCAGTATCATCCCGGTACTGACTATGCGTAGATATGGGTTCTACTATGTCCTCCCTCTTACGGCACCGACTGTGATCTCCACACCGGACACGACCATCCCTGTCACCACTGTCACTGCGTCTGATTCATGCACCATCACCTTCGGCGACTACAATGTATTTAACACCAACTTTCCTCCATAGATCCATAACTGACGCCAGACACAGGTCGAGAACATGACCCCGACGTCAAAGCACATCCCCACTGTCGCTGACCACATCGCGACGTATCTGAAGACTCCGGACATCATGTTTATCCAAGAGATTCAGGATAACTCGGGAGCTACCAATGATGGCACCGTGAGCGGCAACGCGACTTTGACGGCTCTCGTCAATGCTATCGCTGCAGTGAGCGACGTGAAGTACAGCTTCGTTGAAATTGCACCAGTCGACGGGGCGGACGGCGGTCAACCTGGAGGGAACATTCGCACGGCTTATCTGTAAGCAAATGATCACTTTGGGTTGACCTACATTCGTTGACGTTCGGTGCACTGCAGATACAAACCCGAGAAGCTGAGCCTCGTTACTGGAGCACCGGCTGGAGGCGCCTTGGACAAAGTAGAAGTGAAGGGTAGCTTCGGATTCCCCACACTCAAGTACGTCTGACAAATACGTCTCTTCACACTCGTTGACAATTCTGACTTTAACTCAACAGCTACAATCCAGGTCGCATCGACCCGACAAACAGTGCATGGAACGCCACGCGCAAGCCCCTCGTTGCAGAATGGAAGACCAAGTGGGGATTCAAGCTGTTCACCATCAACGTTCATCTCAGCTCGAAGGGTGGAAGCTCCTCCAGCCAAGGGGACGCCAGGCCACCCGTCAACTCCCCAGTCGCAACGCGCACAGCACAAGTCGCTTCAGTAGCCGTACGTGTAGTTCCTCAATCCTCTGCCATCTTTGCTGCATATCTCATAATTCCATCATCGCCGCCAACAGACCTTCGTGAAATCGCTACTGGCAAAGAACCTACTCGCCAACATAATCATCGCTGGTGATTTCAACGAGTACAGCCAGACGGCGTCTGTCCTTGCTCCCTTGAACAATATCGGCATGAAGGAAATTGACGAGGTCGCCAAGATTCCTGCTGTCGAGCGGTACACTTATGTCTACGACCAAAATTCCCAGCAACTCGACCATGTGTTCATCTCCCCAGCTCTCTCCTGGAGGAAATTGAGCGCAGAGCATATTCATGTGAGTGATAGAATGTGTCCGTGTGCTAGTACGTATCCTGATTGTGCTTTTAGGTCAATAACTGGGGACCGTTGCTCTCGGCGAGGGTAAGTGACCACGACCCCACGGTTGGGAAGGTTCGGGTCTGCTTGATTTAGTTCGCCTCAGTCTCATGCGCTGTAACATGTTGTATATGCTGTACGACTTGAAAATGATGATACCGAACCGAGCTTTACGCAAACAACAAAGCTTGTCAATGGTTCGTCTTGTAAAAGTAGTGTTGTGCGTGTACATTGTGCAAGCTTGGGGTTGCGAAGATTGGAGCGGGCAGACGCCCGAGCTGCAGCTGACAGTGATCACTTAGGCTGAACTCCCGAGAAGAGTCCTGATGAGCTAAGTAGGTCTCAACTTGCAATCTAACTTTGCAAGTGACCTCAGGTCAGTTTCATTACAAGCCGGGGGAAAAAAGTATGTATGTACAATAAACTGAGCAGGGGTTGTTGGGTATGGATAATGAAGGACAAGTCCGCAGGAAGTACGCCTGTGTCTTAACCAGCGACCTTGACGCCAGCAGGACTATCTTCAATCTCCTCCTCCTCATCCCCGTGATCTTCCTCCTCAATACCGTCCTCAGCCCCGCCATCCCTCCGGTCGTCGTCCCGCTGAATCTCATCACGCATGACTTTAACATCCTGGTCAACCTTGGCCGCGACTCTGTCAATCCCAGCCTCAGCAAGCGAGACGTGAGCGCGGTGCTTCGCAAGGTGGGCAGAGCGTCTTGGGGGTCTCTTGAGGCGACGGCGAGCAACCTAAAGAAGAGGCTTCGTCGGCATTCAATTGGGTAAGATAGACGTAAGAACTGACCATGACCGGAACAGAGCACTTCTACGAGATCGAAGATTAAATATAGATCAAGGTTAGGAAAGAAGACGATCAGATCTTAGATACATAGAAAACGAACCTGGATGAGATAGTGAGACGTAGATCCTAGGAGGATACTGCAAGGTGGAAGGATATTCGTGTCAGGAGCTAAGCGGGGTAAGCAAAGCGGACGACAGACCCTTTCAGTTGGCCCAATCCACGCGATCCGACAATCAGCATGATGGGTTCATTGTAATCCACGACATCTGAGGAGGTTCGATGAGTACTCTGTTGAGTAAGACCAGGAACTCATACCTAGCAGCATGTGCCTGGAATTCTTTGCATGCCATGCTTGGCAGGTCACTTTCACATTCAACTTGGTGCGCTGGAGGAGGCTAGTTGCCTGTCGTACAAGGATATAAGCCATGCCTTGTCGCTGTTATTCGAAATCAGCTCCAAAAAATAAATTCTCAAATAAATCGGTTTGTACCTCCTGCTGACTGCGAAGTTTTACAGCTCTATCGGCGGCATTCGGGATACGCGGGTCAACTAAATGTGTAACACTGTTCAGCACAGCAAGATGAGTAGAAGAGCACACTGACGCACCTTTTCCCTCGTTCTCGATGATCGTCACAATCAACAACTCGTCTCCGTCTCTCACCACAGTCCCAATTCCCCATTCAACAGCATACCGACTCTCCTCGCTCATGTCACTAGCAATCACGTAGCGCTTGCTCCTTCTATCACCGAGCTTTCCTTCCGGGTCTCCCTGCTTGATAGTGATAGTGCACCTATCGCGTTGGAATATCGGGCGTGAAGTCTCCAAAGGAAGAGGCTCGTGATGTTTGGTAGATTTTCTCTTCCTGGGATTCCTCTTTCCCCTTACAGACCCGCCGCCCGCAGAGTAAGAGTTGAGCGTACTGGGGAAGTATGGCTCAGGGGGGACAACTACGTTGACACCTTCCCCTAAAGGATCAGGGTCGATGTCTTCTCCTTCCAAGCCTGGCATATCCGCAGGTTCGACGAAGGCATTGCGTTCGGTGTTGTGCTCCGTCAAGGGATCGAACATGTCTTCGTCTTCACTCCACTCTTCTTCCTCGCTTTCTGCGTCAGTCTCCCCAACGGTCTCGTCCCCAGAATCATCTCCGTCGGTGAATGCATTTCGGGGGCGGATGACGGGGGAGTGGTCAGACAGATCGACATCCGATTGCGCGAGGGGGATTGGCTGCGGCGTCGGAGAGGACTCTCGGGTGCGGAATCGACGGAATGTGAAGGGAGATTGGGAGCGTGCACGAGATTGACTGCGGGATGGCGCTTCCTGCGGGGTAGCTGCATGAGAGGAAGATCGCGGTGACTTGATTATGTTCAGAGAGCGTCCACGGGACTCCCTATCCTTGTCCTCTCCCTGGCCGACACTTGTGGTGCTGTTGTTGGTACTTGTGCGGGAGAGGGACAAGTTGGAAAGCCCGCCCATCATTGAGCTGAAGGACATTTTGCTAAATGAGCCCTTATCCTTGGAAGCCAACTCTGGAGGCTTGAGCTGCGCAGAGTTTGTTCGCTCGAGGGCATTGAGGATAAGCTGTGACGCTTGCTGGTCCAACTGCTCTGGTGCAACCTTAGGGGAGGCAGAAGTCAGCAAAGAGGTAGATGTGGACGAGCGTTTCGGAGTAGTGGGTCTCGAGAGAGTCGGAAGAGAGTCATAAGACAATCCCCTCGTCAAGATGCTCGGAGAGCTACTGGCAGTGCCAGGCCTTGAGCCAGGCGGACTCGTAGGCATAGTCATGGCTGTCTCAATCCCCTCTGGAAGCTCCGGAAGGGAGTGAGACTGGGACAACGGAGACGCCTGGTCTCTCGTCGAGCCGCTGCTGCTCCCAGGCCTACTGCCACTGGTCGTCGGGGTATATTTGCCTATCCAACTGCGCTTTTTCTGTTGCTCTGTCGCAGACATGGATGCAGCCAGGCAAGGAGGGTTGTGTTGGTGACTCGAGCGCTGAATTAAGCTTACCTGACCCTGTGAATCGGTGGATGAATGCGTGACGGCATTTACGGGTATCTGTAGATGCAATCATTATCAGTGAGGTAAAGAAGCGACCTATGTTATCTTGGCAAATTTAGCGACATACACTGGACATATTTGCTTCAATACTTCGGTGTTTCAAGACCAATGACGGTCAAACTGGGCTCAGAGTTGCAATCCTATGCAAGGGTATCTCGACGCTGTGGTGGGCGGAAGCAAGTTGCAAAAGTGACACCCTACTCCCAATTCCAAGAGGCCAAGGTCGACTGCGTTAGCCGCGCCCCATCCGGCAATTGGCACAGCCACTCAACCGAGATCGGCCTTTTTGCACAGCATCATACAGGTGCACGTAAGGGCCGGCGTCAATAGATTGCGTTCAATTGTAATTGAGCAAGTGTCAGCAGGAGGCCTGAGAGTAGTGTATAGTAAATTAGTAGAGAGATAACTATAGTTTTCGTCGACCTCTAGAATACTGCTGAGTCGGAAGGCGCAGCCCAGCAGCGAGCAGGCTGCAGGCTGCCAGGCCAGGGCCCAGCCTATCAGGCATAGTGAGGCCGGCTGTGAACTTGTCGTTCGCTGCCGTCAGTGCTGACGCCGTGCGTGTGTACGTGGTTCCGTAAACCTACGAGATTGCTCTATCTCGTTGTCAGTCGGACACACCATGTCACCCCTTGTCGTGATGCGGCCTATTTTTTGGAAGATGGTTCGTCCATGGCTTCCACGGTAGATGTCGAAGCAGTATCCTCCTCATCCTGATGTTCCACAACACTGTCCTGTACCGAGGGTGAGGAAGGTTCAGGTGGCTGCGATACGACATCAAGGTGCCCAGCCTCTGCTTCGTGGCGCAGACTCTGGGGAGTCGCATCCCCGCCTGGCGACAATTCCGTGTCCGAATGATTCACCTAGACGCACGTTCGTTAGTTCCACGGTAAAAGCATCACATTCGAGGAAACGTACTGCTGAAGACACTGGCTCGGAGTTCAAGTCTCTCTCTGTCGGCGAGGACATGAAGCTATCCGAAGAATCTGTGGAGGAAATACCGACTTCCTCCACAACAACAGGAGAGGCAACTTCGCTGTCAGTTGTAGCCTGGGATTCGTCTTGATGCCCAAGTGGCGAGGCATCAGGATTCGAGAAGTCTAGGTCGGTTATGTTGAAGATGTTCTGCACCTCGGCCAAAGGTGAATCAAACTCTGTTTCTGTAACCGTACCTTGTTCGGTATCAGATCCAGGGTCTTGGGGGAACCCGGGTTGCGACGTTTCGGAATCATTGAGGGTGGATGATAAGGTGTCTGGATCGAGGTCTGCGACGGCGTCGGCATGGACCATGTTCACTGACTGCCCCGTCAAGAAGTTCGATGCTAATTCCACCATATCGGCATCTTCTGGAGCTTCAGTCCCACGAGAAGCTGGATCGTCAACGATAGCGTCGATGTCGAAAGTCATATTGACGACCGGAAGCTCGCCCACGCTGGAGGTGTCAGCGTTGTCGTCCGGCTCTTCATGCGTGAGAGACTCCTCGATGATAACGTTCAGCTCTTCCGATGAAAGACTGTCTGGCTCCCCCAGTACAATCTTGGGCCTCCCAGCCTCTTCAAGAGCCTGCTGCTCTGAAGTAGCTCTTCCGTCCCTGGCAAGTTGTCGTAAGGCTTCAATTGACCCGCTAGCCACTCGGAAGTTGTCGAAGAATTTGACATCAGGTTCTGTGGGCTCTTCCTTTTCAACAACAGCCTTCCCGCTGAAGTTCAGCCCCTTCCAGAACTCTTGGATATCCTCAATGGCGACGCCAGAAGGGAGGTTGAATGCACGGAACTGCCTGTCTTTAGCGGCATTAAAGGCTGTACGAATAGTTTCTTCTTGCCCAGATAAGCGTGTGACCGTCCAATGCAGCGTCCCTATAGAGAATGAAGAAATCAGCCAATACTGCCAACGAAAAATGCAAGCGCAAGCATACATGGGCTGTCGGAACTGATTGCTTTGGTACTTCTGGCAGGAGCATCGTCCAAGAAGCTGTGTGCCGTGACGACAAGTTGCGCCATTGGTTTCGGGGCATCACCCTCCCACTCCAAAGGTTCAATCCACACATTCATCTTGTTCGAGCCCTCTAGAGTTTCAATTGTGCATTTCACTGACTATTGATAGGATACAAGATAGCATGAGAAAGGTTGGCTGAAGCGTTCGGATCATTCGACATACCTGCTCAGGATAGCATTCGGTAATCTCCCCGGCGACGACTTCCATCAAGCCGACACATTTGCGGAAGACCCGCTCACCCGCGCCCGGTCTTGTACCGAAGAGACGTTCGTCCATCTCCTGCAGTGGGACATACTGGAAGCCAAATAGGCGGGCAGTGTTGTGATAAGCCACAAAGACGCCGTCCATGTTTCCTATCCGAGCTTGGAAGCTGCAGAAATGAAATGTGTTCAAAAATTAACGCTCGTGGGTTGGAGGTTGGGCCATACCCGTATTTGAGGAAGGCAGAGCGGACGAGATCGTAATATTCACGTTCAAAGCTCTCCGTGAGTCCATGTTGTGAGCGGATAAGGTATCCGGAGCTTTCCTATGATAGGTTGAGCAGGAGATGACTAAAGAATATGGAAACCACCGACTTCAAAGTTGAGAATGTCCATACGAATGGGCAGGCAAGCCCGAGTTTTGATATCGAAAACACCAGTACCGGGTAGGCGACGATCTACACAATCAAGTTGAGATCGCATGACGAACTTCTCGGACTGGAAAAAACTGAATTAACATCGAGGTGGGACACTCGTTGAACTGTGAGTACCTTTGCATAGCGGTAGGCCTCTCGCATGAGGTCTCCCTCTCCCTCGATTTCCTCGGGAGCAGGTGTCTCTGAGCGCATGAATTTGTTGAATTCCTCGGTAGGCATCGTCAAATACTTCTCCAGCAAAGTGCCCTGTCGGTAGTGATTCAGAGTCTGCGAATGCGGAGGCAGGAGTATACACGTACCATCCAAAGCAAGATGTTTTTGTCTGTCGCATCGTCTTTGCCATCCGAATCAATGGTGTATATGCCGTCCTTGTAGTTGAAAACAATGGAAGTGGGCATCCGTTGACCACTCGTGAAGCTAGTAGGCTAATTTGGAAATATCAGCAAACAATCCTTCCAATTGAGGGGAACAGTATTCACTTCTGATTTAAAGTTCTGAGAGAGCGTCCTGATATTGACAGGCTTGTCGCCAGATATCAGAAAATATATGTGGCTCAAGATCCCTGTAAGAGACGATGTCGATCCTCCGAATTTACGACCTTCTTGCTTAGCGAGTGTCCACAGATCCTGTCCAGACAAGTTTGAGCGCAAATTGGGAGATCAATCTGAAGGCAAATGACCTCGTCGTGCGAGCTCTTGATAAAGCCAGACAGCCGCTCAAACCCAAAATCAACAACCTTCGGTATGTCCCTCAATGTGGGTGGGAAGTTATACACACGAGACCGTGGATCTTGAAGCCAATGTACGCCGGGACTAGGATGTAAGCCTATGGTGAGTACCAGACGGTATCGTCATGTAAGTCAACATACTTGAACAGTACGCGATCCAGTCCATGGGCGAGATTAGCGATTGGCTTATGTTCCGAAGGAGGTTCTAGGTCTGATGCGTAATTTTAGCATTTGAGCAGAACGGTATCCCAGGATACGCACTTTTGAGTGATTCTCCTTCAGTGTTCTCCAGAAGACCTTCCACGCGTCGTGAGTACTGGAGAACTTTGGGTTTGAGGTGAGGCGGGTTTGGACGACCACTGGTTTCAGCAGTGTCTGATCCCTTTGGTTTAAGTTCTGAAAGGAGTGAGCAGAACGTTGGAGACGGGCAGAACAGAACTTGATTCTCACCATCCTTTCCCCAATAATCTTGCTTCCAAGTATCCCCAGTCCACCCATTGCCAGTGATTACAGGCTTTCTGGCAGCAGTGTTGCCGCCCTGCCCCAGGTCTGTCGCTTCACCCGTCTTCTTCTTCTTCTTCCTCCTCTTCTTCTTCGGAGTTGCAGTAGAATCCTCCTCCGGTGCCTCAGAACCTGATTTATTGGGGTCTCTCAAGGATTCTAAAACATCATTTGCACTTTCTTCCCGGCGTTCCATGGTAGCCAGAGATGCTGAGAGCGCCTCGCGTGCCCGACTCTCCCGTCGAAGTCTGTCCGAGAGTATTGTATTCCTTATATCGATAAATTCCTTTGGTTCCTGGCACTCCGTTTCATTCTTCAATCCTTCCACAAGCCTTGGCGGGACTTGGTGCTGTGCTGGGATGGTGACGAGTAATGGAGCGCCTGTAGAATTAAACCTGCCCAATAAGAGCCCGGGCCATAGGATCTGACATTTCCTGCCTAGAGGCCTGGCAGGTAGTACAATCCTCGAGCTAGCGCAGCTCAATATTGTCATAAATCCCCGTACAGAGGGAAATCTTCAAAGTCCAGGGGAAGTCGAAGGTGAGGAATGGAAGAAGGAGCTTGAGGTTGCTGCTGCAGCTGCTTTCGCCGTCAAAAAATCATTGACCACGTGAGATGTTACACTACGCGAATCATCACCGTGACGCCTGGACAGGGGCTATCTTCGAAAACCAGGAGACGGACATTTGCTCAGTCGCGTCCTTCTCCAATTGAGTTTGTATGCATGAGAGACCAGACGAGCGCAGGTAGTACACCTGATGGTGCTGATCTAGCACTGGCATCTTTATCGACACTACTGCAGCTGGTGACAAGGATACAATGATGATACATTGGACGCCAGTCATACTGGGCTCATAGTACTACAAACGCTCAAAGTGTCAAGAGACGCCGCCTCCCGTAGTGGCGAAAGGCCTCCGTAAGCTGATCCAAGCCGTCCATGGCCGGCACTGCCTGAGGTACACGAACCGATGCTTTCCAGACGTTACCTGTCTCATGCCAGAAAGTAGCGAGGCGCATCTTCTCGATTGGGATCAGCCCAGTTGGTCCGACTGACCAGTCTGGTTCGGTGGATGCATACTGGCCCATGACCTGGAAGAGAAAATCGACATGCGGTGAGTCTGGGTTATTCACGGAAAAAGAGGTGAGACGCAGGCGGCAGAGCCGCAGCGTACCTCGGCGAACTCTTGATACTGGGTGGCAAGGATCCATGATAGCTCCAGTCGAGTCAATGGGCCTTGGGGTCCCTGAAGTGGGATATCGACGACCCATTCTTTGTCTTCGTAACCAGGCCACTGTATGAGAGTCCGAATCAGTGAACGGAGTATGATATATACCGACTTGAAAACGTACGACTAGATGAAACTCCACCGCCTCTATGTTTTCCGGGAAAATGGGATCCATAGGTTGGGAAAGTCGGTTTTCCCCAGGCGTAAGAAGATCCTGCATAGGAACACCCATACGCCCCGATGAGCACTCGTCGAAATTAATGGCCAATACTGAGGGAGTCCAAAAGTTGGGGTGGGTTTCGAAGAAGGCTTGACTCCGTTCGGGTTGAGGAACCCACGCATCGAAAACGACATGCCCAGGAGGATTTGACATGACCCCGTCGGGTGTGTGTGCGTCAAGGAGTTCGAACAGAGGTCCATGTCCTTCGGGCGGGGCTACATAGGGCGGCTGAGCATTCTTCTTCCTCGTGGGGTTTTTACCAGTCGAACCCTTTACATAGGGCAGCTGAGCGTTTTTCTTCCCCGTGGGGTTTTTACTAGCTGAAGTCTTCGGCGGCTTTCCCCGTGGTATAATGGGTGGAATAGGCTTGAGACTGTGCCACTGTGGTAGAACTGGTGGCATCGGTGGCGTGGGCTGGGGATTGAATCCGGCCATATGTGCAGAGCGCAGAGATTGAGTCGGTTCGTATGGGGTGCCAAAGTCGAAGCCGCCTAGCTAAGGGGGGCAAGTCAGAGAACGGTACACCCAAGGTACACCAGTTATAAGTGGACGAAATTCTCACGAGTCTGGGGTTGATGGAGCCATTGTTAACTGCTGGTAACCAGTAAGGAGCGGTTGCGGGGACGTTATGTGGGTGTTGAGGAGTCTTGGGCATTTTTGGATAAATAGAGAGTAGAGTTTGGTCGTATGAGTGGTTCACTTTATACACAGCACGCCATTGTGTGCTTGAACGTGCTTTGGCCTCCACAGCCGGAATGTCTAGGATACCACGACGCTTGAACTTTGACAAAGGATGATCGTCGTGGCTCTCGACTAGACGGACCCTGAGGCTTTGGCATCTCGTCATTGTTCACAGTTTTATATGTGGAAGACCGCAGGCGGGGTTCGGGTGCGAATCCGACATCCAGAGACCTTGGCTTGGACCATCGCGCCACTAAAGTCAGGGGGCATCCAGTGTCCGGACAATGCCAGGAAATCCGATACCGTTCGAATCCAGCAATCAAGTACAGCAGGCTGCGATGACGCAGTGTTGTCCGTGGCTTTGTGGCATTTTGGCGATCCAAGATTTCTGAGATGATTTCCACCGCATGTTTGAGCGAACATTCACGCCTAGAGCCCGGTGACTGGAGTAAAGTCCCAGTATATGAAAGGAGAATAACCAGCGCCCTGACGGACGCCGGTCACCTTGACTGGCTTTCACGTTTGACTTCAGCTGTTTCGGCCGTCCGAGGTCACGGTCGAGGGCAAGGTCGACGCGCTCACTACCAAACAGAGCGCAACAAATTCTCTCATCATACCCCCTGGCCTCCGTCACCGTCGCGCTCGACATCGCCTTCGGCCGCCTCCAGAACCTGATACCATACCTTTCTCGACCTTTATATCCTCTTCGAAGTCCCCTTTACTCTCCTATTCCCGCTCCAAGATAGCCTAAGGCGCTACTGCGGATCGCGCTATCCATATATAGTTCACTCCGAGTCGTCATTGCGCAACCCATTGGAGTACTCATCAACCTACTCTCATTTGCACGTACCTCTACCACAAGATGCCTGGAATATTTGCGTCGCTGATGCAATGGTTCAGCGGGTGAGTTGGGCGTGTCTTTCGATGTGAAACACCGTATCTAACGTATCGGTGTCTAGACTCTTCTTCTCAAAGGAAGCTGAGATCGCGGTTGTTGGTCTTCAAGTACGTTCTTTCGGCGCTAAGGACGTGGCATATTGGTTCTGAGACTGTCCAAGGCCTCCGGGAAGACTTCGTTCGTGAATGTAATCGGTTCTGGACAGGTGCGTGGGTGACTTCCCTCTATGACACGATAGTTGACCCAAAAGGCGTATGCAGTGGAGTGAGGAGGTCGTGCCCACTGTCGCGTTTAACTTCCGGAAGGTGAGGAAAGGGAACGTCACTCTGAAGATATGGGATGTTGCTGGTATGTCTTGCTCTTCTTCCCGCTCTCCTATTTCTTATGTTATCAATGCTACAGGGCAGCCGAAGTTCCGTTCTATGTGGGAGCGCTACTGTCATGGAGCAGATGCCGTGGTGTATGTTTCATCAAACAAGATAACAATTGTGCCTTATTCACTTGTCATTCTTTATTCCAGGTTTGTTGTTGACTCGATAGACGTGTGTAACATTTCTCCTTTTCTGCGGCTCTGTGCTAACTGGTTAACGTAGCAAGATAAATTTAACGCCGCACGCTTTGAACTACATCAGCTACTTTCGCAGCCCAGCCTTACTGGGGTACCATTGCTTGTGGTCTGTATTCCTCTTCGCGATAATCCTTACGCGCTTCGGGCTACTGACCGTTATCTAGTTAGGAAACAAGAATGACTTGGAAGGACATGCATCAGTAAAGGACCTCATCAAATCACTGTGAGTGTCAGGCTGCGCCCGTCTCCTGAGCTTACTCACATACCTCGCATTCAAACAGACAATTGGATAAAATTAGTGACAGGCCAGTTTCTGTGAGTATATTCAGTCGCTTCCAGTATGCATACCGTGATTCTCATATTTCTCTCGTTCCAGTGCTACTCGGTTTGTCCTTCAAACATCCTATCATATGGCGCGCCGCTAACTAACACTCACCAGTGTTCGATGAAGAGTCAACACAATTTGTRCGTCGTCATGTCTACCATTCTCCTGCAGCATTCTGACCTCACSCCAGGGATATCGTTCTGCAATGGTTGGCTGGGAGGAGTCATTGATGTTATTCTAGTCTTGGTTTCATTGGAAATAGTGTATATTAGGCTGTATTTAATCACTCATAGGATTTCTCGAGTTCAATCACATCCCATTCACGAATCATAAATGCCTTGACAGATACCACGCATCCCTCCTTCAAATGATTTGCCAGAAAGCCCTTCACCGCCGAGTACCGTCTCTAAGCTTCCGCCCCGCGTCCTATCGCCCAATCGCGCTGGCGAAGCCTCCAAACCCCACGAAGGTTATGGTTGGTTGACCCGCACGCTACGGTCGGTGAGCGGCTTGGAGTGCAAAGAAGCGGTCTCCTCCTCTCAGTGCCCAGTTTGACCTTTGAAGCCACCGCTTCGTCCGCGTATTCCGTGGCTGGTGGACACGGTGCAACAGGTTGTGCCTATCGTAGCGACATCTGCGCTACACCTCCTCTTCCTCATCTCCTCTTGGCCATTTGTACAGTCAGGTTATCGATGTACATCTGCAGCGTTTCGTTGCCCGACGTGAGCTTATCAACTTCCTTCTGGACTGATTGCACACGGGCCAGCAGTGCTGTGAAGAACAACGTGAGTCCTATGCTGGGCATTGGGTCTGATGAGCATGAGACGAACTGCGGAGGTCGTCCTGGGATGCTGCGATCTCTCTGTACAGCAGAAAAGGTTAGATCGGCTCAAAACCTGCAGGAGGTCGGGACATACTTTAGGATCTTCTCCTTCTTCAATGCATCTTTCACAATATCGCCAGATTTTGGTGTGGCGTCACCACCCCATGCAGGGACATCGTCAAAGCCAGTGAAAGGCATCAAGTCAAGAGATGAATTAGTTAGACCGTAGCGCTGGTAGAGATCGAAATGATGGAGGCTGTTACAGGCTGTTACCTCTAAGCGGACTTTGAATTACCGCGACGCGTCAGGCTGTAGGCGAGCGTACGTACGCCTAACATCGACCTTTCATTTAACCACCATGTCAGAAACTCTCCTCGCGTTCAAGGCTGGCAGAGCATTTAGAAGAGATGGAAGTAACTTTGTCGAGCCCAGCCCCACTAAAGGCGCTATCATCCTCATAAACGGCGAAGACGGTCTTCTACATTTCCAGTGGAAAAATCGGGTCACCAGCGAGGTCGAAGAGGTGTGTTTGGACTGACATTAAGAGACTAGTAATCTGACCTTGCATTGTAGGACCTGATTCTGTTCCCATCGGATGCCACATTCGTCAAAGTTTCGCAGTCATCTTCGGGCAGGGTGTATGTCTTGAAGTTCTCCTCGTCCAACCAGAGGCATTTCGTACGCGACAGTCCATCCATTGCTCTTGAGGATCCCTCACTGACATCTTCTGTGTTCAGTTCTGGATGCAGGTACATCATTTCCCCACCCAAACCATCGCTATGCTAATCGCTGCATTCTAAGGATGCATCATCTGACAGAGACGCCGAGTTTGTGGCCAATGTGAACGGGCTCCTGGAGGATCCCGATCATGACCTCACTTGGAATGAAGCCTCTGGATCGCAGCCCGCTGTAACCACCTCGACTCAGGCATCTTCATCGTACGTATGCTGTCTTTGTCCTCTGAACACGTTGGTAACATCATCCTCCAGATCTCAGGCTGCCCCGAGCGCCTCTGATTTCCAGGCGACACCCGAGCAGTTGGCACAGCTACAGTCCATCCTATCTGCAGTTGGTGGAAACAGCTCCGCTACATCCGGTGCACCAGGTTTGTCCTGGCGCAACTACCTCGAGTGCGAACGCTAACGTCTTCTTTGCAGAGCTCTCTCTCACGGATATTCTGACGCCGGCGAACCTGATACCGCTTTTCACAACTCATCCAACGTTGATACCAGCCCTCTTCCCTCATCTGCCACCAGATCTTCCCGTCCCTCCCTCAGCAGACGTTATCCGACGCATCGTCAGGTGCGATCTATTCCTCCCTGATCCCCGTGATATTTTCTTCTAATTTCGGTTGGCATTCACAGCTCGCCACAATTCCGTGCCGCAGTATCAAGCTTTGATCAAGCACTACAGACGGGACTACTTGGAGGACTCGTGCGAAGCTTGGGGTTGCCCGAGGAAGCTGGGACTGGTGTAGCGCCATTCCTTCGGGCTGTGCAGGAACAGGCGGACAGGGAAAATAGCACCAGGGACGACAGCATGGATACTGACTAAAGCGCAGTTCCACGTTTACCATTTGTATGTGTAGGCTTCCGCTCAAAATGCATTCCGGTCCATATTTACGTCATCTCCCTTGAAACCGCTGCAGCAATGTTCTTGTTCCTCCGAATGTCCCTTGTTCTACATGGCGGTGCGGGTAATGCATCGCGTCGGATGTTAAGGCAAAGATGAATAGGATCCTGCTTTTGGTTGTTGGATATAGATTCGGGGATGATATCCTTCTCACATGTCGAATCGTCAACCACTCGCCACCTTTTATCAAATGTGCCTCTCCCAAAACGCCGACGAAGCATCCCGATCGGGCATAAACGTTCCCTTTTTGGGTTACTGATGGTTAAGCGTTTTCCCGAGCGAAACTAACGAACTAACAAATGTAGGCCATTGCTTGTCGCTCGACTTCTCAGATTCCATCCGATCTCTCCTGAAGGTTGCCAAGCGACACCTACCACGGCCCACATGTAGGTACCCCCATCAAACCCCCGTTTCATTGTTTTTGGGCGCCTGGGAAGTTGATTTTTGATTACGTGACATGTGGTATTTAGGTGCAGCGTCTAAGTATCTAGCTGGTCGCTTATCATCGTGGGGAATCGATCTTGCAATTGTACTCACTTCTAGCGTTCAGGGCTGGTTGAGACTCTCTTCCTCCGTCGTCGACAAACTCCAACTTGCCCACCGTCGTACGACAAAGCACCTGCTCGATCTGCAAAAGTCCAAGATGTCGAATTGGACCTCGCACGCCACAGTACCACCTGCCGCAGCTTCTTTGACCACATGCTCATCGCATGTCCGGTCTTCATTGACAGATCAAGTGAGGATTTGTCTCCCAATCTTGGACAATATAGGTACCAATATCTGTTCGATGAATAGTTCGCGCCAATTTCACGTGGATCCAGCGTGAATAATGAGACAGAAGTAAGCATGAATCGTTCGTTCTTGTGCTCATGATGTCTCACCTGCGACTCCTATGGACTAGGATCGTCAGGTACGCGGTTCTACAAGCAATCATCCGTCAGTCGACTTCATGGACTGAGTTGTCCAGATCCGCGGTTCGGTCGACGGCGGCGAAGACCCCGAGGCATTAGAAGGTCTATGGAACGTATACGCGATGGAAGCTACGAGCTACGACCGAGAGCGCTTCGAGCGATGGAACAGGATTTTCGAGCTACAGGTCATCCTTGTCAGTACATTGAGTCTGCCTGCTTATCCCAATCGAAGCTCTCATCTGATCTACCTACCTCCTCATGTTTTCTAGTCTGGAGTACTCTCGATCATAACCGTGGTGCTCATATCTAAGGCATACATGATGCTCCATGAGCCAGAGCCTCCTGCGGCCGCAAAGCGCATCAATGTGATGTTCGGCCTGGCCTTGGCTAGTTGTATCCTGAGTGGAATACTGGCCACACATTACAGACAACTACTAGGAGGCTACGACGTCGGTATTCCATCAGTCCACAGGCTCGTGCTTTCCTGCTGATAACGTATGTTGCCTCTCCATTCACCAGGTCGATCGTCTGTTCGCTGGCTCAACCGAATCACACGAAAGCCTCATGCGTGCTTGCAGACTTCGCCAACATGTACGTGGTCGTGGACAAGTCAGCGTGCTTGTTGTCTGATTATCTCGTTGACCAGCGCTACCAAGCCCTACAGAGATACCACATCTCCAAAGCAATTGCCTTTGGGCCCTATCTAATCTACACGTCCCTGATTCTCTTCTGCGTTGGATTGGTCGAATTCCTGTGGCACCTCCACTACCCATTCGTCGTTGGCTTGTGTGGTCTCGCTGCAACTTTCTTGACCGCGATGGTGCTCAGGGCAGCGCATCGGTCCTTGAATGCGTGGTCCCGGAGCGTGTCTTTCACGTGGGCCACTGTCCGCCGGTTCGCGACACCGAGGCAGACAACCCCACAATATGATGGGGTAGAAGAACTGGGAGGGATCAAAGAAGAATTGGATGTGGGTATTCTGGATTGGTTAAGCGAGAATGGTAGGAGGGACGATGTGAGGGCGACGGCTAAGAGATTACGCGTCAAAAGGGAGCCACTGAGCAGTATCAAGAAGGAACTGTAGCGTCAAGAAAAAAAGGGAGATCGTACAATGTATTACATGTACCGTGTAAGTATAGTTATCAGTTCTATGTATAGTAAAATGTCAGCATTCCAAGAATACTCTACTCGATGACTTCCTCGGCCTCCATTTCCTCCTCTTGCCTCCTGGCACGCCTCTCAGCTGCCTTGACCTTCCTGTCCAAACTCTTATTCGGCTTGCAATCCGACAGTTTGAAGGACTTATTGCACCCAGAGGCAGGGCATGCTTTCTCGCCTTTGGACCCGTTGAATGTCTGTGTGATCGCCTTCTTGGAGAATGAGTGACCGCAGATCTCGCTATAGGATTGAGGAAAATCATCAAAAAGTCAGATTAGGATTTCCAGATTCAGAAGGAAACTGCATACGAAGTGAGAGAGTCTTCGAGTGGTCGAAGGGTGATGGGACACTTGTAATCCTGAGTCACACCTCCAATCTCGAGCTCGTCGTCCGAGTCGCTGCCATCACCGTCCTCTGCGCATACAAGTTAGCACCGACGAGCACACACGATGATAATGGTCCCACCTTTTGGTATAAACTCGGTGACAGGTGGCATTGCTTCACCAGGGTGATTAACTTCCTATTCACGAAAAAGGGTTGAGAACACAAAACGCGGAAGAAAGGAAACGGCACGCGTACATATACTCCCTCTTTGAACTTCTTGTAAGCGTCGCTCTTCGCGTACTTCTGACGCGTAGTTTTCTTCTTGTATTCTTCCAGTCGTACGTCAACCCCAACATTGTACCTGTCATTGGCATCGTCCTAGCACCGAATGAGACATGCACTCGATAGAAACACAAGACAATTCACAATTTTTTCTCCAAGGGCAATCTTTTGATGGATGTCGTTGATAGATTGGGAGTGGAACTGCATCTCCGACTCGATATCCAGAAGGTCTTTCATGATGAGATCCAATTGAGTAACACCCTTCGGAACGAGCATTCAATTTGGTTTCAAGTTACATTTACACAGTTACGAACCTTCTGAGCCTCTTCCCCTTCACCAACATCAGCGAATGAGATAGCCACTTGCTCTACCGCGTCCCATCCCTGTCGTATCTTCTTCGAAATGCCCTCCCAATCAGACGAAAGTCCGGTGAGTTTGGTGAGATCTTGTTTCAAGAGTGGTTGGTTGGCAAAGTTATCAACGTCTATAACTTCGTCGTCGTCATCCTCCTCTGCCCCGTCGCCGACATCTTCAGCGTCAGGAACAGGAGCCCTTTCTTGCTTCTTGGTCGGTTTCTTCTCCTTCTCCTTTTTGACTGTACTACGACGCGGGGGCCCGTCCTCGTCCTCGTCCATTACATCGTCACGGGCCTCCCTTTGACTTGGTTGACCTTCCTCAATGTCTGAAGAGGCCTGGCGACGAGTATGAGTCTTGCGACGCGAAGATGTTGCGGGAGCCATGGGTGCAAGAAATAAATGAGTTTCAGCCACAGTCGCGTTCTTTGTTTGGAGGGCGCAAACAACCTCCTTCAACGTCCTCATCATGACCTCCATATTCGCAAGCATCTCCCGGTGCTTGTTCTCTTCGTCTCCTCTGTCGCCTCTGAGCCGCTATGCTGCGCAGTGCTCACAATATCGCTCCTCGCAATTCCGCTCTTTCCACTCGTCATTTCCAGCCTTGGCTACCATGAACCAAGCGATGAAGAGGAAAAAAAGCCCTCGACGAGTCAAGATGTCCAAAGCACCGCTGCTGGAGACTTCGCCCCAGAGAAAGGGTGTTATATCGAGCGTTCTCATAAGAACACCGAAGAAACCCAATTCTGCGAAGCGGAAAGTCGCCCGAGTCAAGCTAACCAACGGGCACTCGCTTATGGCTTATATCCAAGGGGAGGGACACAATTTGCAGGAGCATAGTGTGGTCATGGTGAAAGGGGGTCGTGTCAAGGATCTTCCCGGTGTGAAGTGCGTTGTATCCATCTATCTCCTCTCCAACAACTCTCTGACCTACGTAACTCGTCAGATACCATCTCATTCGTGGTGCTTTGGACTTTGGGGGTGTGCCAGGCCGGCAGACAGCGAGAAGTAAATACGGGTATGTCAAATCATTCTGTTCCTAACCTGGCTCTTACGCTTCCCGTACAGCGCCAAGAAGCCCAAAAAGTAGACCCCTAGCATGCCCGAGCATCTCTTCATTAATTCATCACACTGAACTATTATCATTAAATGTCGTGATAAGTATACTGCGTAAGTAACGATGCTGAGAAGAGTCCATTCATGCTAGTGAGTGTTCGAATCCAAATGTGGGGTATAATCTTGGGACATGCAATCCTATTACTCTGAATCCTTCACCAAACCACCTGTCTCCCGTAACATCACCTCCCGCTCCTTCTGCGCCCGCATAATCTTCTCAATCTCGCAATTGATTGCCCAGCACCACGAATCCCGCTCCAACTTGCTTCTCGTACGGAAGACTACCGCCTTCCTCTTCGCAGCGAGGGCGGGAACAGGCCCAACAGGGGCTTCCGCTGGAAGGGCATCCTTCCCTGGAGCGACCGAAGGAGTTTCGGCACGATACCAGATCATGAATAAGATATCCTCTTCCGGGTCGTCTGTTTCTAGTCCGTCTTGATAGCGGCGCGGAACACTATTTGCGGTGGGGTTGTACTGGCCATTCGGGAGTGCTTGGGCGGCGAAGTAGCCTGAACCCACGTATGCATCCTGGAGACTGATCTTCTTCTTCATGGCAGTGTGAAGCGAGTACTTCGGTCGTATGCGATAATTGACTAGATGACCTGCTACCAAGAACATGTGGACACGTCTGGGTAAAAGTCAGAATCGACCATCAATCAAGGAATAAGAAGGCGAACTTGAAATGTCCTTGTAGTCCTCTTCGCATGTAGATCTTGCCGCCCCGAACGATAGACTTGCATCCGTCAAGGGTGCACCAGCTGTAGAGAGATCCCAAAGCGGGGAGCGCCGCCGATGGATCAGCGGGTGGTTCTGGCGGAAGCTCGCTGTCATTTTGATGCACATGCTTTTGGGGTGTGATGCGTGGCCGACGAGATTGCGCTACGTCCATTTCCTGGCGAGCATCGATTCGATGCCTTTGCTTCCAGTAAGCTACCAAAGCTCTCAGTCTTTCGATCCATTCAAGAGCCACCCGACGAGAGTGCGCCTATATCGAGACAGTGCAGGTTAGACAGCGAACAAGAAGTGAAGAAGCGAAACTGACCTCGAATCTTATGACATGCCCGCTCTTGAGCAACAGCTCGAAGGAGCGCTTCATTCTCAGATGCGCCTTATCCCCTGCCTTCCCGAGTCCTTCGTCCCCGCCCTCATCTTCTTGGTCACTATCTGTACCCGCATCAGGCTGCGCCCAAACGTTAGCCCACTGGTCATCACCGGGGTCCTCTTCCCTTTCCGTATGGGTATGTGGAACAGACACATGGAATGCTCGACGTATAACGAGAACGCTCCTCAGATCAGCTACCCCTGTTGCGCTCATTATTTGTAGAGCGCCCCGCTGCACTTCGGATTGTCGCAGTGCTTGGGCATAACCTTCAGGGTTATTTATGGCATCGACGAGGTCTAGGGGTGTGGGCGGGTGTGCCCTTGAGGGAGGCACAGAGAAGATGTTGCCGTCATGCGTAGCTAGGTACACTTGTTCTTTCGTCTGCGTGTTAGGCCGGACTCTGTCGAGATACCCTTCGATGGCAGGCGGTTGAACTAAGCGTGTTCCACCTCGTACATGTAAATAGCTGGGATAGTGCTCTCCAAGCCGAATTTCGAGGTGGGCTGGACTGGAATACTGCACAGGGGTTCAGTGATATGCATGTAGCATCAGTCCGACTGGCTTGTACTGACCTGTTTCAAAGCGAGTCCGAAGAGAACGGCCCACTGTCTCTCATCTCCAGTAATATCGTCTTCGAGCCAAATCCAATCCAGATTGGTATCGATACGCCAAGCGAGTTCCAGAACTTTCCCCTCTGATAATTGCCTTTCAACCACAGCCTTGAACTCGGGAACAGACCGAAGGGACTGTGAGCACAACGCTACGATGTTTTCTCTCGTAAACATTCGATACACAGCTGAAGTCCTGATAGCGGGGATCTGTATCTTGAGTTTTGTATTGAGGCTGGGGTTCCAGACTTCAATTAAAGGCGGTAGTTGACCCCCAAGATGCCACCTGGCCCAAAATTTGTCAGGTATGAAGCAGAAGAGTAGGAGGGTGAGTACATACCACAGATGCCAAATCCAATCAGCAGCTCTGGTCCGGCTTCGGGGTTTCAGAACAAATATGTTCCGTCCTTCCTTCTCCATACCGAAGAAAGAGCGCGTTTTAGAACGTGTTTTGTGTGTAGATGTGGGCGGACAGGTGAGACAGAACGAGAGGTCGACAAAGGAGTACAGGGATAGTCGAGTGGGTGGAGACCCAACTGGACGTTTCTCCGGATTGACTGGCTCGCCAAGCGGAATGACGAAAGCGCGGTGCTTGTGACCTACTATCGACTCCTTCCATGGCGTGCTCTAGATCATAAGTAACCAGTCAGTTAGAGGACAATAAGCATTGATAAGTCTCTCGTACATAATTTTCGTAAATCTCGATCCTGGTCTTCCGCCATACAACCATGTACTCTCCCCACCCTTCATATGTAAGCCCTTGCGTCGTACGGTGCTGCACTTCGTCGAAGTGAGACGGTATAAGACCGGTCTTCGAGTAGCTGATCCTGACAAGCATCCTGTCTTTTCGCCAGCGTGAATAAAACCATTTATAAACGACGGAGCGCGCCTTACCTCTCATGACCACATCATCAGAGCCAATGTCCTCAGGAATGTTAGGTACACTCATTGCGCCCGCACTGGTATCCTCTACATCCTCCCCTGTCCGCCCCAAGACATCGGCCGGCAAAGCAGGCGAGGACATCGACATGGGTGAATCGGCATAATGCACAACCCGTTTTCCTTTCACGTTGGAAGCAGCCATCGTATCACTTTGCGCCATAGATGGAATCTTGATGGCAGGTCGACGATGCACCTCTGTACGTGCTTGGCTCGTGGTCGAGAGTGTCCGCTGTGGAGGAGACAAGCGCCGCAGAAGCGGAGAACTAGATCTTGCGCTGGACCCACTCGCTCCTTGGTGATCAGAGTCCCCATTCAGGTCCGCGTGGAAAGCGAATGCAGAATCTTCAAAGCCTGCAGATGGAGGCTGAGAAGGTGCAGTGACGAATGAGGCTGCATCAATGGTCGACGGCGGTGGCTCCGAAACAGAAATCAGAGGAGCCTGAGTTGATGCCTCGTCTTCTTCTGCCAGAGGAAGATGTGTAGAAGATGTACCTCTGCGAGTACTTGAATGAATAGAATGATTCGACAGTGCGACGTTGTCGACGTCTTGGAGGATATTGATGCCTAGCAGGTCCCCAATCTCGAAACTCTTCCCCACCCAATGATCTGTTTGCCCAACATCCGTCTTGCGCATCCAACCACTCTCGGTCCAGCGTCTTAGCATTTCCTCCCGAACACTCCGTTCCTCATTCTCGCCCCAGTCCTCGGCCTTGCCTCCATTCTTGACGAAGAACCACTGCGCGTGCTTCCCGATTATCCGGGCCATGGTGTCATTCTCGTCGCTTTCAGAGATATGAAGAAGCTTGTTCCTCTTCTTATGTCGCGTATGTGGCTCCCCAGTCGTCGCCACTTTCTGTGGCATAAGTCCAAGGAAAAATCGTCGGTGTGCATGCTCGTCGTGCACGGGGACGGTTTCACTGGCGCTGTGATTTGTGCTCGTTGCAGAGGAGGGAGTAGCAGGGCCTGCCTGAGGCCTTTCAGGCGCCATTGGGTATAGTGCAGGTATAATGTCAAAAGTCGAGACGGGTATAAGGACCTTTCATAACGCGAGCGCTTGTTCCGAGTTCGTCAAATCAAAGGATGCGAATTCAATGGCAAAGGATCAAAATGACGTTTATTTTCCCACATGGACCACATGGACCGCCCGTGCGGCGGCATTAACCGCATAAGGACTTGTCGGGATCCAGGCAGGAAATGCAAGTCCATTTCGATAATATTGATTGCGGCAGAGGCAAGATAGCATGTACATTAGTTTTTGAGTACAACGGAATAGGAATGAGTAGGGTAGTGAATAATGATAGATACAATAGAATAGGGACGACGTCAAGTCCGTCCTTATTGCTCTAGTTTCTTGGAGGCTACGGCCATCGCTTCATGCGACTGCCTCACATACTGCTCGGCTTCCGACCGCTCGAACCTAATCAAATTCAGCTGTTGCAGCAAAAAGAGACGTGAGATGTGACCTACTCTATTTTCTTTCCCTTGATATGCATGTCAGGCTCGCGAAGAGCGAAGGGATTGACGTCGGTTTTCGTATTCAGATTTGCGAGACTGTGGTTCACGAATCTGTGAGTCGTCTCGTCGGACCTCACGGCGTAGATAACATCCAACAAAGTGGCGTCAGCCTTCAACCGCCAGTAGTCGATAGCGATCGACGGGGCTGGTTTGTCGTTCCTGAAAGATCGTTGGTATAGCTGCCTATGGAGCTCAAAAGAGCTGCTTACCATTCTGGTATCCGGCCAGCTTCCATTTCTTCAATGCAGCGCGTACTACGATGCAGTTAGCAACGATAGGAGACATTCACGGGAGCACCAATCAGGTCTTACTATGTCAACACCGCTTCTTCTTCCAGATGCCCAACAAAGCGGTGACAAGTACGCGGTGAAACGATATAGGCAAGGACTGGATATGACATGAGGTGAAAAGTTCAATCGCGGGAGAAGGTGATGTCTTACAGAAGAGATTATAGAAGACACCCTGAGCACCGAGGATCAGGGCACGGAAGAATAACGACGGTTCGCGGATCGTCATGAATGTCCTATTGAGAGATGGGCATCACAGAGTGATAGTAGAAAGAGGGTGAAATACGTACATGAGATGCATTCTCTCGTTTTCAGCCTCCTCTAGACAAGTGTGGATCCTGTTGGGATAAATCAGAGCCTGTGGGATACTGCGCATGAACCACTCGAGACTGACCATCCGTTATCGCGACGCTAATTTCACGGGTTGAGCACGGATACATGAATCCCTCGACTGAGACTGATTTGGACTCACCATAAGACGGAGACTACCTAAATGCCGTAGCGTGGCAGCAACCATTCCGGGGACACCGGCAATAGTTTCGAGGAATAATATACGCTATAGAGATCCTATGAGCTTGTGAAGGATATTTGCACCGATAAGAAACATACGTTGAGCCAACCTTGCTCATCTAATAGGTATCCCTGCTTGCGGAGCTCTTCCAAAGTCAATTTGCTGTCTGGAGGGATTTCTTTGTGTTTATAACGAGACACCAGGTCATAGCCCCATCTGTAAACGCAAATATCCTGAATGAGGTTGAAGTAAAATTTTGTATGAGATGAGAACACACCTGGAAATTTTTACGAGGCTAGCTGCGATTTTATCTGGCACGGTTTTGGCTTCTCGATGTAAGACCTGCGCGAAGCCCGGAGTATAAGACGGAGGCGAATAGCGTTTTGTACTGAGCCTTTACCTCAACCGACTTCAGCTCCTCAGGTGTATATACTGGGTGGAACAATACCCAATCGCCTCGGACCATAGTGGGCACTGTGCTAACAGCATCGGGGGTCGTAAGCGGCGTGGCGCGATCGTCTATCGAGAAAGTACTCGTCAGAGCGACACAAAAAAAGAGGAAGCAGCGTTGTTACTTCTATGAGGTGGGACCGAAGTAGCCAGCGCATCTTTGTCGTTGAGACCATTCCTTTGAATGCCACTCGACGCGAAAGTACGGAACGTTGGGCACTTCTGCCCCGATGCGCCTACTACGAGACGGAGTGCCCCCACATTTCGGGCAGCAGGTGAGACTCGAACGATAGTCGTTCTGAGCATGAGTTTAGAGGACGAAGTATGTAGATGTGAGGTGTCTGTTGGTATGAAACATTGCTAGAACTTTTCGCCTTTAAATTCAGCGAAACACCCGTCCCCTCCCGAAATATGCGCTCGTAACCCGGATTAGACCGATCCGTGTCGGTCGCTGATAAATGTCAGGTGCAGCTGAAACAACACCGTCATGAAAAAATCAGGTTCCTCAACGGAAACGGAGAGCAATTGAAGAGGTTATGGACGATGTCAGTGAGCATGATATTGGTCGACCATGATTGGAAGCCGTGAAAGTCCAGAACCGTCGCGTTTCGGCTCGTGCGTTGCCGAACTTTCAACTCCGCGAATATGCCTCCGGCGGCAATTTAGTTGCCTTTTCTGGTAATCAAGAATGCGGAATCAAAATTCCGTCGACAAAATTAAAACCCCTCACGAGGCGGAGAACGGCCACGATCCGGGGTCGTCGCTCTCCTGACTCTGATTTTCAGAGACAGAGTACGTAGTAGAGCAGCATCCCAGTTTTTTGGATGAGCATTGAATCATCAAAACGCCTCCATCAAGGGACTTACGAGGGACGCGCCATTCACATTCAAGTTGTTCCCAGCATTCAGTAGATGCAGTTCATACAAATATCCGCGAGAGTCGTATCAGCTTTGAAGCGACCTTAGGGTACTTGTTCTGCTTACCTACATTCTACGGACTCAGGCAATATTCTAAGTACATGCGAGGAGATTATTCCAATCTCTGCTCCCCACTCCAATACTCTCTGCACAATCAATCACCGTCTCCAAGGCGAGCAACATGCATCACACGATTGGGCTTAAACAAACGTGTTCTGAAGGGGCCGAAGGAAGTCAAGAGACCAGAAAATTGCACTTCTTCCAGTTCCAACTTCTGACCGACCCGCGAAGGCTCTTATCCGATGTCCACTTCCCCGGGATGCCAGTGATCAGGCCCCGAACGAGTCGCTGTCAATCATTTCATTTCATTGACCGGAAGTGGGTTCTATTCAGGTTCTATCCAAGTCAAGTTTTCTATGTTGGGGATTCGTCGAAGAAACCGGAAAGCCTTGGTACGACTTCTCCTCAGGACCGAGTTAACCTATCGAGGCAGTTTCACGCAATCGATGCAATGGTCGAATTCTGATGAGGAGTAGACCGGCCTAGTGGTTGACTCGAAGACGACATGTAGGTCACATGCACTGAGAGACGACATTCTGAACGAACAATGGAGACAACGAGGCTTTCGCGTTTTCGTGTTATCGGCCAGTACAATTTCTGGAAGTTAGCCGATTAGCCATAGCATACTGTGGGAGACTGGAGTCAGTGGGACCTACCTAAAAGTATCGTCATGGGGCTCAGAAAGTTGTATTGAATTCGAAAGTATATCAAAACGGGGGCATCTGAGTTCCTTTAGCTTGTGGGCGCCTGCAGATGCGGAAAGCCTCAACCTGCTATGGGCCTGCCTTATCGCGCCCACTACGCAAGGAACTTTCTACCGTCGGCGGAATTCCATCATCGGAGAAGAAAATGATCAAGCCCGTCCGAGACCCCCTGAAGAAATATGATAACTTATCAGTACATCATCGCTTGAAAGCTCCTGGCGTCACGAACGACGACATCGTAGCACAAGCAAAGAGAAAACAGAGACAGTGTCCCGAATATGAGGATTTTGACGGTGGTATTCATCGCGCTTGCGTAGAATCATGATTTATCCTCCCATGCGTGTCATCGGATACGCAATCATGCTGTGGGTCGCTCCGTTTAATTATGAAGAGACAGAAGACGAGAAGGAACCGAGACATGATTTGACGTCCCAATGTTAGGCTCCTTCCTGTTCTCGAGTCCGGCACGAGGTGGCCTGGACGTGGAGGCGGAGACAGAGTGGCATCAGAGGTTGAGGCAGCTACAGAGTTGAGACGGAGGCTTTGTGAGAAATCAACGTTTAGGTAGCCGAATGAACGCAAGGAGGTGCACAGATCCAATCGACGATATCTGTACAATTACGGGATGGACTGGGGCTTCCCGCAAGACCGTCGATCCCATAGGGAGAGCTAGGAGAAAGCTAGAGCATAGGTACATACACGCTTTGTCGTACTAAGCTGAAGCCCAACTCATGAACACAGAACGTGAGACCCTTAGGCCACACTATGACTCGGCAGAGTAGAAAATTAGATCAACAATAATCGTGCGAAGCAGAGGACTCACATACGAAGCAACCATGACAAGTTGAGAAGCATTATGATACTTCTCCTTGCTGTGAGGATAACATTTCAGTAAGTCAGGTGTCATCGCACTCTGGTGAGACCCTTGATGGAGTTTGACGCCGTCGATCAGCCTCAGTGGGGATAGCACAAAAGCTAGAAGCTGCACAATGAGACAGAGGGGTGGGATATCAGGGCACGTAAAAACACAGCGTTAAAGGCGCAATACCATGCCAAAGGACACGGTCGATAGCACTGTATAACGTGGAATGGCGTGGTATAATGAAGGCCAAAATGAAGAATTCCACACCACACATGTGTGTAGTATGGAACGCCACGAGCGATTGAACGATGAAAAGATCGATGATGGCACCGAAAGAACTGGCGATAATCAAAGTTCCAGAAATGGAGACGGTGGAAGTTCCATCGAAAGAAACGAGGCTTCCCAGGAATAATTTGACGCTCGTATGTCAGGTAGGCAAGGCAATTGGCCGGGAACGAGCATGGGTAAACGTTCTGAGGCCTGTTTGAAGGGCGGCGGCGTTGAAAAGTGCGGTAGGCGATGCTCATAGAAGATCCGGTCCATCGATAGCAATTGGGAAAATGATGGTCGGCCCGCTGATGCTCACACGATACTGCTGACATGAGGGCTCAATTTCCGAGGAACGACAAGTGGAAATAAACATATGTTGTCATTTACAGGCAGATCCTGGGAGATGCACGGGAGGAGTACGAAAGACGCGAAGCAGTAGAAGAACGCTCCGGGGTCATTGCGGAGTCACGAGTGCTGCAATTCGTATCTGAACTTAATTATGGGAGGTTCTTCAAGATCAGGGACACGAAAGGATCTTGTCACTTTGGCATGCCAGACCCGCTGGCACGGTAGGACCTGGGGTGGACTCTAAGGTTATGGCGGGGAAAGAGAAGGTTTCCAGGCAAGAACCTCGTGTGCAACAGACGACGACATGGGCACAGCAGCCTACGCATGTCAGATCTCGGCAACAATCTGATTCAACCAAGTACGCCAAGTTGGAAATGCCGTGCAAGAGCGATGTCGTTGGCAAGCCAGGAGTAGAACAAGACAAAAATATGCAACGTAGCGCCAGCCGTAAGATATAAGGTACACTGGTGGTAGCCAGGGACGCTGTGGCAAAGAATACAAGGGCAAGGGACAAAAACGAACTTGTTTGGATCAGGGGAAGGATGGAAAGAGCCTGAAAAGGCAAGATCGCGTCGAAGGCACCCTCTTCAGTTCTTTGGCGAGAGAGCCCAGGGGCCTCACTTAAAAGCTGGAACACAAGGCAGTTTTCTGGGCTGGATTTCCCCTGGCGGAATATCCTAATGTCTGTGCCAGTAACTGCGACAAGTCCCCAGCATTATTCTCTCGCCTTTCCTCACCACCACCTGCACGGTGGCCAGCGCATTGGCCTGCCTCATCGCATGCACGCGTCTCTCGACCTCGCAGACGGTCCCTGGGGTTCTCATTACCGTTCTACATCTCTTTCTGTCTCTTCTCCTCACCAGTCATCCTCGATGTTCTCGCATGCAGCGTCTGGCATGAGCTACCCTTCCCCTGCCCTCTCCTCGCATTCTCCTTCTTTTCTCGACCATGCAAGCAACTCGGGTCTTCAGCCATCTCCAATTCCATCACATGATGCCGATTCAGTCCCATTGTCCTTTTCCCAAGTCGAATCTAGCATCGGTCCGAGTCGGGTACAGACACGAGGCCAGCGGCGGGCTGCTCTTGACTCCCATCTCGGACGTCGAGTTTCTGCCCCGTCATCGTTCAACAGACCAAACTCATCGGAGCAGAACTCAGGGCTTCAGGTGAGTTTACTTTCTCGACGTCTTTTCAGCGTACTGATCAATATTTTCAGCGGGCTCATTCCGGAGTCTATCTGACGCCCCCGGGACTTCCATCGCGCCCCCAGACGCCCAGTAACGCGTCAGATCCCACCCGCTCTCCCTCACAACGAGAGCGCTCATCACTGTCCATGCCGCACATGATTTCTCCCCAAATGCAGCACCCCGCATTTCCGGCGACCCCTGATTCCACCGCATACTCCCCTTATGGCTACTACGCTAGTCATTCACGTTCAAACTCCACATCGACCTCGAATCCCCGTTCAGCCTCACCAGCACTCAGCACTGTGACCTCTGTGTCGTCGGCCTCAGCGTCTAACACGCAGACCTTTGTGGCATTTACACGTCAGTCGTCCGATAATAATTTATCGGTGCTGGCCCCCCCACGGCATAAACAGCGCAAGCAGCGTTTGTTCAATGTCGACCGCAAGGCCATATGTCAATACCACAAAGACAACCCAAATGCGAGACAGGAGGACATTGCCCTCCGATATGGAGTCGAGCGGAGCACGATCAGCAAGATTCTGAAGCACAAAACCAAGTGGCTAAATGTTCCCAGCGACGAAGAGATGCGCGTTGCGAAGCACAGGTACGTTCTTGATTGCTGCGCTCAATGGCGTTCCTAACGCCGCCCGTAGGCCATCGAAGTTTCCCGAAGTCGAAGAGCAAATGGTGAAATGGCTCTCCGAGTCCGATTCCAACAGAATGAACCTCAGCGATAACACGTTGCGGTCAAGGGCCAGGGATATCGCTAGAGATCTCAACATCGGAGAGGATAAATTCAAGGCCAGTTCTGGGTGGGTGGAAAACTTCAAGCACCGACATGGCATCCGTGCGGGTGTCTGGTCGGGAGAAGGCAAGAACACGCTCACCGCCCGCGCTGTCGGCGCCGGCACCCTAGTGGACGATGGCGGCGATTCGCCCTCATCGTCGATGAATCACCTCGCCTACGACGGGCATGCCGAGATGATGGATGACATCGTCCACGACGATTCTGTTGCCATTGAGTCTCAAGAATCTTCCTCGTCAGGTCCACACGGAAATAACGAGCGGATTAATGACCAAGATCGTCTCGGTCAAGTCCAGCTGCGCCCTGCCTTTCGCCCAGCTTGGCCTGAGACAAATTCCGTCGACTTGTCGGGTAATGATCCCGGTATGGTTATCGACCAATCAAAATCAGACGCGGGGCCTTCATTGTCCCACTCGCCTCATGTTCCCCAGCACGCACAACACGCCCAGTCAGATTCCGCCCCTCAGCATTCAGCCACCCACGAAGTCCATCCTCCCCATGATCAACAACAGCAACAACAGCACCAGCAGCACCAGCAGCAGCATCCACCCCCTCCCGAACCAATACACTCCTCTGAGCCACCGCTCTACGCGTCGCCGCCTCAGATATATTCTACTACCACTATCGAGGGAGTCCCCGTCTATGAAACTATACCAGCGATCCCAGATAACAGGACGCCGACACTCGAGGAGGCAGAACTGCACATGAACAAGCTGTTACTGTTCTTCGACACAACAGGACGTGGTATCATCGGTGACGAAGATCGGCGAAACCTTCATCAAGTGAAATTCATGTTGTTCCAAGCTGCGAGTGGAGTGCCGTATACCAGGGAAAGTTGATGAGACGGCTAGTCTCCGCGTCCCTGCCTGACCTTTTGACCCTTTTGCTCTGAGCCCCAAAATCCTCCCACCATGGGGAGCTTGTTACGCATCCTGTCCCATCTTGTGTTTCCGCCAGATCTTAGTTCGATATAGCCCTCATCGACTTTTTCCCTTTCTCATCATCATGTCGTCATGCATCACATCTTTTCATTCTGTCGCTCATCTCATCATCTCAGCAATTGTTCATTTTACCACAAGACCCTGCAATTTTTCAGTCCCCAGTAGTGTTTCTCCGTGTTATCATCATCTGTGTAACGGTCCCTGTGTGCTACCATTGCCTGCCTACGTACTTTGTCTCTCTCTGCGTTGATTCTTACGCGCACTAGCTATTCAGATACCTACCCATTGTCTGAACTTTTCATCTGTGTCTCGAGTTGTCTTGCAATATCTCCCAGTGTTCCACCGTAGCTTTACGGACACCATCCGCGTGTAGTAATATCTCCATGCCCACGTAGTGCCTACATATTCCTGATACTCTTGTTCAGGGTTCGCCGAACTCGCTGGCCTATGGACTTTTTGCCTAGGCGCAGAATGAAAAGGCACCGGTGCACCGTGATTCGTATGCACATTTTCCTGAGCAAGCTGAAGGGCCCGCAGCCTCGACAGACGGCTCCATCGTACGAAGGTCATTGAAAGCTAATTTGCATTTCAAAAACAAAGTCTAGTTTTTCAACTTCTTCCTGGGCACTAACTAGATCATCAGCGTCTCCGCATTCTACTACAACAGTCCATGCTACAAGACAACGACGAGAACAAGGATAACAAGAGACCAACTGCGCATGCGACCGATCAGGACATAAGAACTATACAAATGAGTACAACAGTAGAATAGATCGTCCTTGTCGAACAAACTTCACGGTTCGAACCCTAATCCCAACCACACGAGGAAAAAGCGCAAGGTTACCGTACGTACATTCCGTGGAGGAAGGCATCGGACGTCGGAGAGGAGTGTTGCTATAACGGATAATAAAAATCAGCCGATCCAGCTACCGATGATGACGAGGGGGACACGAAGAAAGTATAACCTACCACACGACCCGCGCTGACTCCCTGCATCGGTTCATCGACCATCATCGCCGCATGGTCAACTGGCACAGGCGGCGGGCTTATCACGACCCGCGGTGCCACCGACGCCATATGATTGAACTCCACATCTCCTGCCAGGCAACGATCATATAGCCGTCGCATCTCACGAGCGTGCTCTCCGGCCTCCTCGTACGAGTAGCTATATTGCTCGAGCCCAGAAGTGCAGTTCGACACCTCCGGTCGGCCAAGGCGGGCGAGGAGTGTCCCGGCTTGAATGGTACTGATGTGCATCACGGCTGGATCAAGTCTCTGTAATAAAGGCGCCGTCAATGCCCATCGATAGGAGAAAGGCAACGAACATACCAAATATCCGTTCGATGTCAAGACGCCCGCCTACGACATCATTCCAATGGTCAGTGATCTGCCAAAGCGTACTTGATATATGAGAAAAGCATAGCTACCAAACCAGCGATCCTCAAAGCGCCGTGCAATGCCTCTTCCGCGACTAGGCGCTTTACTGCATCAATCTTTGCAAAATTGGCCGCCATACTAGGAGGGTTACCAATCCGTACGACCTCATTTATCTCCTTAATGCCAAAGTCATCGAGTGCATTAAACAAGATAATCCACATGATGTGATATGTGGCGTCGCTCGCACAAGATGACACGGCCTAAAATGAAAGAAAGAAGCGCAGACATGTTAATTCGGAGAAATAGAAGGACGACTGTGATCAAAGCTGCCAAAGGAGGGAAATACTCAACAGAAACAAAGTCCCACTCTCCTTCAAAATTCTTCGGAACACCAACAGCATTCAAATATTCGTCTTTCCATGCAGTCAGGGCATCGGTGAAGATGGTAAGGACCTCGATCGAGACCCCATCAGCTTCCGTAACCGGTCTCCAGAGCTGTCGGGACATCTGTCGGGATGTCCGCGCCAAAGAATGTGCCGCCCGATAATATCCCTAACGGTTTATAAAAAAGCGTTTACGTTAGACTGCATCAGAAATTCATAGATAATCATCAAACGCCCAAGATTGCTCCGGACGTTAGATGAGAGCGGTAAAACTCACCAAAAACTAAGGGTAGGGCGGTAGACAGGCGGAGAAAAACACAAGAAGGAGAAACGGGAAGCAACGATGTCAGTCAACTATCACCGATCCCGTGTGTAACACAGGTATATCGAGGAGACAGATTTCACTTACCTCCAGCTGCTCTCTCGGAGAAGGTGTCATGGGGCCTCCATTGGGAGCATCTGGACTGACAGGATCGACAATATAGAAATCCATATCGTAGTCGTCATCGTCGAGCATAGGTATGTGCCGATAGTACGCAGATCCGTAGGCATCGCATATGCAGGCCATCCACCAGGCAAAGATCATTGTACCGCGCGCTTCCGGGTCTTTGATCGTGGAGGTCACGGATTTGTGGTTGATCTGGTGTAATTTTAGATGACACAATTGCCATCAGTAAGCAAGGCCGACGCGCCAGACGTGTACGTACTTGTAGGTCAAGAAGATGTCGTGTTGATGCTCTCAGCCAGAAAGTGTGGAAACCTGTGGCAGTTTGGGACATAGTGAGTGGATAACGGTGTCAGTATGTTCATGGGTACCCACCATTTGGGTCCTCAGGATTTTCTACGAGTGTGAAAATGAGTAAGATCTTCTAATTGATTCAGGAGAAAAACGTACGACTCTGTAGAGGTTCAATGAGGAGTCCAATGACCACATGGTCCGGTGTAGGTATCCTGTGGACTTTCAACGCCTCCGCAAGGTCGCGTGCCCTGTCAACTAAGGTCTTCGCAATGATGCTCTGTCCATTGGCGCCTGGCCGACTTCGATCTGCAACGAGCAAGGGATGCTCTGAGAATTTGGTGCCCCATGCAATCACTGTAGCAACGAGAGCAGGATGCAGGGGCATCTCATTAGGGTTCGGCGGTGACGAAGGATGCAGATGGAGTCGATTACGAAATTGCGCGGGATTAAGGAGGGGGAGACGGGTGTGGACGATCTGGAAAAAAACTTCCACGAGGTCGAGGGCAAATCTATTACACAGCGCAGCAGGAGCAAACGGTTGAGCACACATATACACATGGATAAAAAGAGGGTGAGAGAAAGCTGAAAACATGCTGGGCTAAGGAATTGGTGAGTTATAAGCAAGATCAGTCAAGCACGAGAAGACTAACCGATTTAGAGGAAATCTTCACATGTCTACTATATACGGGGGGAATAGAGAACATGATTAGACTGTGTGTACATACTCGGCTCTAAATTTGTCGTCTTCGAGTTTCAAGGCCTGGTCGCCCCATGCAGCGTAAGGCGAGATAATTCGCGCGAAAGGAAGCGATTCGCTGGAGAAAGGTAATCATGCTCATGTAAGTATCACCGGATCAGAATTTTGACGACGGTAATACTGACTTGACGTTCTCGGGAGGTGAGAATAGATAACCAAGAACCTCTCGGGTGGGGGTATTGAGCGTGATAAGCGGATAAAACCCGTATTTGACTAGCAAAGGTACGGGCTGTAAATGTTGGGGAACCTGTGGCGGGGGAGGCGAATCATTCTCCACACTAGGAGATGGGCTGCGTGACAGTCAAGAGGCGCCCATTTAGAATATGAATTGATGATATACCCACAGTTTAACAGATCCGGGAGATGAAGGACTAGAACAATTGGAGGGTGAGTAAGACATCGAATGACTGGTGTGTACGAGAGAGAAGGAGAGAACGCGTGCCATGATGGCGATGGTGGACATCAAGGATTAAGCCTGGAGGTGAAGGATCGGCGGAACGCACTTTGGGTTGGGCGATGAAAGATTCCTGGGTCTTCGGGTAGTCGTGGAAGATCGCTTCCTTTCGGATGTAGCTTGCTGTACATAATGGCTGCTGGGCTTGATTAGAGCTCAAGGGGGACACAAGAGATCCGAAGGTACTGACGTGCAGGGGTAGTTCTTGGACGAGCAGTGCTGTCACGGGAGAAAGCAGGTTAACCTACCAAGTATAGGACCTCAGAGAGAGAAAGATTACCTGGCACTGGCAGAAAAGAACGATGATTATTTGACATGGTAGACTAGCGCGAGTTGAGCCATTACAGACATACCTTGTCCTGACCAGGCACCCGATGACACTTGACTTTCCTGGCTCTACAGGCATCACAGGCAGTATTCTGTTTCCTCGGGGGAGGCAGTGTCTTTGCAAGCTCGTGAATCTGATTCTGCATTGTAGGCGTCGGTAAGACCAGCCCTGCAATGAGTCTGTTTGAGTACGCGTCGACAACAAGCAAGATCGGCAGCATTAAGGACCTGGTTGAGCAACAAAAGAGCTTGAAGGATCGTCCCGAGGAGGACTGTCAGACTGCATGATTGAAGAAAGGAACTCCAGAGAGAAAGGAAGGATGAATAAGTTCAATTGGAGGCGTACTACTTATAATGTTGGCTCATTCGGGGTAAGCGAAAATACACGCAAATAGTCGAGGGAGGTCATGCGGACGAGTGCGGCTCCGAATTCCACTTTTCAGTCTTTTCCTGAAACAACCAATTCGGAAACATGGTCAAGGTCGAAATCGTTGAAGAAAAAGAGGATCAATCCTCAAACTCCCCTTATGCCTCCTCTTCATCCTCGCGAACATCGTCTTCGGCGTCGCTCTCCTCTGTCTCCTCAGAACTTTCAGCAGACGAGACCTTCATAGACCGTCTCGCCGCCCTCGTAGACATCGTACCTCCAGCGACTCGCCACAACATCTCTTCGCGAGTCTCCAAGACCGCTTCGTTCCTGAAGAAGGGCGGAAAAATATTCGGCAACATTGTGTGGATAGCCACCACGTCGGCGCTGTTGGTTGCTCTGCCGCTGGCATTGAGCTTGGAGGACGAGGCGAAAATTGTTCAGCAGGAGAAGGAGATGCAGGAGCAGCAGCAGGGTGCTCAGCAGGTCGGTTTTTCACACCCCATACGTCGTCTTGACTCGTTGAACTGAACATTTGCTCAGATGCTTGCACCGTCACCATATACACCAAACCCCAGCCAGCCCAAATCACTTGTGCCTCCAGGATTTTAGTTAGCTTTCCGCCTACGCTATAGCTGCCCACTCCCACACCGTAATCCGCAGCACGTATTCTATTTCTACTTTTGCCATATGCAAATACCTCCACTCTACCCGTGTGTAATTCATGCATGCTCTGATACTACCTTGGACCATCTGGGAGCATCTGGGTCCCTTCTGCGCAAGTTCGAATTCTCAGCAACGCCAGCGTCGTCATCAAGATTCGCAACAGGTCCAGAACAAATATGCTTGCATTCTCACTACAGTAGGAAAAACGGTATTATGAAAACGCATCTTGATGATCTTCAGTTATCTCCTATCACTCCTCCGCCAACTATAGAAAACGCAACGTCACCAGAGTCAGTCAGCTCGAGTCACAAAAATACCGCCAAGAGAACGTACCTCAGGAACAGGTCTCCCAGGGAAGACCGCCGGGCGCGCATAGTTGACTCCATTCCTATACCTCCTAATATAGGTGATCGCATACTGCTCGATCTCAGCGGGTGTCACACCAACAGCGTCCCAGTCGCCCTGCACATCCACATCGTCAATATACCTTCGAACTACCTCGTCTGGTGACAGCGTTGGCCACCACACCGCGGCAGCGGTGATCCGAGCTAGCTGTGTTGCGACGAATTTGGGCAGAACGGGCGCGGTGGAGGGGGGGTGGAAGGTCAGGGAGGAGACTAAGTCAAGGAGGTAGGCGTATGTGAGCGTAGAGGGGCCTGGGAGGTTGAGTGTGCGTGCGACTGGGGGTTGGAGAGAGAGGTTTGCGAGGGCTTGGGCTACGTCGATTACCTGTGACCGGTGACCAAAATGATAAATACGACGTATGTGAGGTAGTATCTGTGTTTTCTTACATGAACAGGGCGAGTCTTCGTCTCGGCATGGTTCAGCTTCCACCAAATCGGATAAACTATGGGTGATGTTAGGAATTCCGGGGGCAGGAAGAAGAAAAATAGTACGTACTGGCCATGTTATTCAACAGTTTATCCTCAGCTCCGAACATCGTGGAGGGCCGGACAATGGTCGCCCCCTCGAATGCAGCCTTGACACGTTCCTCCCCCTCGGCCTTGCTCTGGTAGAATTTGCTAGGAGAGTCCTGCGACGCATTAAGATGCGACAGGTGCACGAATCGCGGCACACCCGTCTGCGCAGTGATGCGTGCTATACGCTCGGCGCCGTCGGCGTGTACGGCGGAGTAAGAGAAGTTCCTGGTGGTGACCAAATCTTTCATGAGAGACGGAAACAGGAACAGAGGGAGAGGGGTTGAAGTGACAGCCAGCTTACTTAGTTTCGAAATCTCTTCCGACAAGGTTGTACACGATATCGGAGTGCCTGACGCACTCGGCGATCTGGGCTTCGTCTCGGAGATCCCATTCCTGCGGGGAGGAAACAAAAGAGATCAGAGGTGCCATGCAGGAGCTGACAAGGGCGTTGAAAGACGGACCATGGATACGACCTGACCGAGGTCGCCTGTTAGTTTGAGCCGACGCTTTTCGTCCTCATCACGGTATGGTATGATCACTTGTGTGCCCATCTTCGCTGGAGAACACAAATTACAGAGAACCCTAGGTCAGAGTCCACTTTCTTCACATGGATAGCGGGCTACTCACCCAGTTTAGCGACGAGGTACCTGCCCAAAAATCCCGTACACCCGAACACCGTCACAACCTGCCCGGACACAGAGCTGTACCCTGGTGGTCCAGAGGCGATGATGGGCTTTGAGATTTTGTTTTTCCCGGGGACAGTGACGATGTCATGGTATGCCCGCTGAAATGAACATAATTAAGTCGATAGAAATTGGATTGAGATGAGTCTACAAACCCGTCCAACCGAGTCAATTACGCGCTGCAAACGCAGGATATTGTTTGGTGAGGGAATCATCCTCTCTATGTCGTCAGATGAGCCTCAGGACCACCAGAATACGTCTAAAGCCTCAGCCAAGTTTGAGGGGTGGGATAGAGGTGGGCGAATCACAGGTGGAATATTTGTTGACACGTGACTCTCGACTTTTCCTCCTCCCCCCAAGTCCAGCAGAGTCCAGCCCTCCGTCCAACTCCCATTACCTCCCCCAGCCTTGCAGAATGACACAAGGCAAGACAAAAGGCCTCCAGGCCAAATCATCTGGATCCACCCGACATGCACAGAGAGCCGCTGCAGCCCCAAAAAAGGGCCTGAGGAACATCCCTCCTAAGAAGACTGTTCTCGTCAAGCAGGCTGCTATGCACAAGGTGTGTTTAGGGGTTCCTTATAGAAGTCAATTCTGAACGGGTCTTTTGCTACTACAGAGCCTGTCAGCGAAGATCAATAAGTCTATTGAGCGACAGATGGTCTCTGCTGCATCTGCTGGGAAATTGACGATCATGAAGAACGTTGCGCCGGAAGAGTACGTTCGGGATAGTCCTACCTGGCTAAGATATTGACGGGATCTTTCAGATCATCGAGTTCCAAGGCGAACAGGAAATCTGGGAGATGATGTGGTTGGATGTGTGTCGAGAATCATCAGCGGGATGACTGAGGGTGCGGATGATCTCTTTTCTTCTCGGCCACCACTGATCATATGCCGTTCTGCAGACCCAGAAAGCGTACCGCTTCCTTAGAGTCGGCCTTTGCTCGACGGGAATCCATCATCGAGAGATTCATTACTACAGCCCAAGGCAGACGGAAGATCTGGCTCATACCAACCTCTGGACATATTTAGAGGATGGGCGACCTCTAGCCCCACCCGCTTCCACATATGCGCCAATGTATTGTACACCACTTGCTGTAGCAATAATACCTCTGTTCCCACTTATCCAGCGTTTGAGGAAAGTTGGGACGACCTGCCTTCCTTTTCATCGCCTTTTCACAGGTTCCTAATTTCACAGATCACATCGGAAGTAGGCTGAAGCTTTGAAAAGACGCAAGCGAGCCTCCAAATCACCTCCACTCCGCACATACGGAGACCTGCATACCCTTCCTTCGAAGAGGTCTGGTTGAACCAGCCTGAGAATCGACCATGAACCTGCCTTCATCGCAGTCTGTCCTCTATCTCCGTTTCGACGGTTCGCTCGGTGCAAATTCTCCAGTGAGAAGGTGCTAAAGGAGCAGCGCTGCCTCCGGTACCAATATACGCTACCGTCATGCAATTCTTCCGTCTTCTTCTCCCTCCAAATAAATTGGTAAGTATCATCGCGCAAGAAATCAAAACAATGGCGACTCTGATCCTCACTTCATGTGACCGGGCACGGTGATGAATTATCCGTAGTCTCGAAGTAAAGTCCACAGAGTCATTCCCGCACTTCCGGTTTAGACTCATGTGTCACTGTGACATCGACTTTATTGTTTCAAACCCGTTTGATTACGCCAGGGGGATGACAAAGGCAGGACAGCTCTATAAAACCTGCATTGCACAGCCCTCTCAAGCTCCCATCACCATGTCTAGAGCCATAACGTTCTATGATATACCGTCCACTCTCGCAGGAAGCGCCTGGTCGCCAAAGACTTGGAGGACAAGGTGAGAGCAGCACTGTATCAACTCTATCCTAGATTCACTGTGACCCTCTCAGGTATACCTTGAATTACAAGGGAATCTCGTACAAGACGGTCTGGGTGGAGTACCCCGACATCAAAACTGTATCTGAAGAGTTAGGTGCAGCACCGACGAAGACTAAACCAGATGGAAGTCCATTCTACACGCTTCCCATGATTCACGACCCGAATACGGGAGCAGTCATCTCGGATTCATTCAAGATTGCTGAATACCTCGACACTACATATCCAGACACGCCCCGCGTGATCCCAGATGGGACTTACGGGCTCCATCTGGCGTTATTTGATGCCTACTTTGAACATTACTCCGCCATTGACCAATTTGCCAAACCTGGCACGCAGCCAAAGCTGAATCCGAGAAGTGCAGAATACTTCAGTCGGACCAAAGGCAGGTCCGGGAATCCGGTTGCGGAGATGTACCCCAGCGAGGACACACGCGAGGCAGAGTGGAAGAAAGTGGAGGATGGGTACGAGAAG
>CEMG01182240.1:11340-26096 GCA_001179705.1 Baeospora myosura | reverse complement strand
GTCAAAGCAGACTTTAGGGCCGGCTCAAGCGCGTGTCGGAACCGGCGGAAAATGGACTCATATGCATGAAGACTTGGAAACAGCTACTTCTTTAGTGTGCGCAGATCACAACATATACAGTATTTACTGAGACTTGGATTTTAGCTTGTAGCTATATCATTAGAAAAATGGGAGGAGAAAACCCAGACATCATCCGCCCCATCTTGGCCATACTTCCCCGCCAGTTCAACCTCAGTAGATAGCTAGCATAACCTGAATCTATACTTGTACTTCTTGACGAGATGCAGCAGTCGTAAGTATGTGAGTCGAAGACCAATTATGTATATTCGCAATACCATCCGAGATAACAATAAACTGAGACTGCATTGAGGTCAGTATCGGCGTGCGCGCGAACCCCCTCCTGGCCCTTGATATGGGCCATAATCCGGCGGAGGCCTTCCACCTATCATATTCATCAGTTCTGTAAGAAGAAAGCAAGTGTGGTCTTCAGTCTCACCTGAACGTGGCGGAGGTGGCGGAGATCGTGCCCTCGTACTCGGGATGACGGCATTCCGGAACAGATTCAATAGATCATCAGTCCTAAAAACAGGTCCTGACGCGGTGCATTAGTTCAGGTGCTATTGAACGACAAAGGAACACTCACCATCGAAAGCCGCAGCGGGAGGTAGTTGACTGACAAACCAAGACAAGACGGGGGGCAGCACTACTGGTTTTTCCTCCTCTTTTTCCTTCTCAATTCTCCTGGGTGGTGGTACCCTGCCTCCTCCATCTTTTGATTCCCTCTCCCACGCTGGTGGCTGAGGTGGTGGAGGCGGTGAATTATAGCGCCGCCTCGACGGTCCATCCCATCGACTGCCTTCCCGGTCCCTATCCCTATCCCCTCTTGAAGGAGACTGCCCGCGTTGCCTCTTGTGTTGTCCCCCATACTCCCCTCTGTCATCTCCACGTTGTGGTCTGCGACTGTAGTCGACTGGAGAGGCAGCCCGTTTTGTTGCACTGGAGGGAGTATTCGCATTGCCGCTTCCACCGAGAGAATCTCGAGTCTGTGTGCGCCCGAGTGCCTTAGTACTGACGCCAAACTCGCCCGGATTGGTACGCAGCATAGATACACCAAGGTCTCGCTGGGCGATGGCGTCGATACCTAGATACATGTAACGCTGGGCAAATCTTTTCATAAGAGGGTCTGTGGACGTAGAACGCGAGGGGTCAGAACAGAACATGGCATACGATACGAAAGGAAAGTACCTTGTGGGTATACTTCTGCGATGCGCTTTTCAAGTTTCTGGACAGCTTGGAGGTCTCCGTACTGGTATTCGTACCGCGACCAACGCTCCCAGAGAGGCCGGGCTTTCTCTGGAGTGAATGTACCAATTACACGTTCGAAGAGAGCTCGTGCGTCTATGAAACAGAGTTAATCAGCACAATGAAGCCAGGGCGCAGAAGAAGAAGATACAGACTCGTTTCATCATTGACTGAAAGCAAGAAACCGAGGTACCGCTGCACATAATCGACCTCTTCCTTAAACTGATCCAGACCCTTCTCGAATATCCGATTCGGTACAGCTTTATCTTCGGAGCAGTGATACTCCATCAAAGCTGCACAAGATAAGAAAGAAGAAAGTCAGACCAAGCGCATACCCAACAGGGATTACCGACCTGCAGCTTCATAGACCTCCCATGGCGTGAAACGATCTTTCCTTGCCCTCGCGAAAATGGCCCTAGATGATTTAAAGCCCTCTGCGCGCTTCCCGAACCGCATGTACATAATATACAATAAGCCATACTCCTTCTTGCGCTCTATCATTTCCTTCGAGGGCTGACCTTCGGAGGACTGCGAGTTGAATGATGAGTCCTTCAATGGGACTCCGGGTTCTGGTTTGGGGGTCGCAGTCACTGTGGGGGCTCCGGTCACTGTAGTAGTGCCATCGTCGGAAGAGAAAGAGGAGTTTGCAGATTTATTGGCCGCTTCGAGTTCTTCGAGGCTCTTGCGCACATTTGAGATCAACTTGTCAAACGTGACGTGGACTTCAGGATATTTTTTCTCGTTCTCCAAGGCTTCTGCAAGTGCGAATGTGAGAAGGAAACTGGAGACCAGGCTATCAGCAAGCGTGATCCTTGGGGAAAGACAATTACGAACCTCGAAGGATTGGCCTCCATTCCGGCTTTGAGAATACTCATAGCTTCTTCATGCTTTCCAACATTGTACGTCCACATGTATGCCATGAACCTGTTGAAGACATGAGGACGGTTGTAGAAAACAGGAAACACGTGGACAAGTACCAAAATTCGGGATAATAACGCATTCGTATGACAGCTTTGCGGTAGACCCCTTGAACTCGAGCGATGAACGTTGCTTTATCTTTGTCTTCAATCAACAAGGGGTTGCTTTCTTCCCATTTCAGGTAGGCTTTCCATTTCCCGATGAGCAATCGTTCATTCACGTTGAAGGTTGGCAAAGTTGGCAGATATAGATCAGGCGGCTGATTAGGCACATGTGGGGCTGGGGGATGATACAGAGAGGAAACATGAGTCTTGAGCTCTCGGAGGACTTGACGTGCTTGCATATGGGCGGGGGATAGGTCTGCCATGAACTTCTTCGCCGTGATACGGTTCAGATTGATCTCAAAGGCTTCAAGATCTTCCCAGAGACGCTGAACGTTTTCTAGCGGAATCTGAACGGCACGATGGTAGACTTTGCGCAAAGAGTCCATTTTTTGCTGTTGTTCCCAAGTCGTGGAAGCCTGGTGGGATGATAAGTAAAGGAAAAGATGAACGAAGCTGAATCCGAATGCTTACCTCGCCAGAGTTCAGGAATTGGATGTAATCAGCCCATATATCACCAGCATCTTTATCTTGACCCACACGATCAAGTGCAAACTCGTAGGACATTCGGACAGCATCACGCGTAGACGGGCTGGTATTCACACGTCTGGGAGAGCATTCAGCGAAAGGAAAACGAAAGCGAATGCCAGTATCATACCTGACATAGTTGAGATAAAATCGACACAGCTCAGCGGAGGGAGAGCTTCTCAAAAAAGTTCGAAATAGGTCCTCTGCTTCACTGAAAGTATCTTGCTTATCGGAGAAATGTCCTATGTATGCAATCTGCGCTGAAGCCTGTGGCAAAAAGGTCAGTCGCAACGGGTTTCAAATTTCTGAGCCACTTACGGTGTTGGGATATTGCTTTAACAACGCCTCATACGTAGCTCGAATCTTCGGTGTCTCCCCACTATTGTGAACGAGATGTACCAGGCGCTTCCAGCTCTCTGGGTCATGAGGGTTTTTTTGAAGCTGTTCCGTCAACTGTTCATATTCCGTTGGCATTGGCTGATCTTGTGGTGGGTCCGGTGGCGCCTCGTTCGTTGGACTCTTCAGTGCTGTTGTGATTTCCGAGGTCGACTGGGTCTGGTCGCCCTCATCTTGGCTTATCGAAGAGGTTTCAAGCATAAGATGAACAGGTGTAATTGCGCAACAAGGTTGTTCGTGGTGAACCTGAGGACCGTGGAAAACAGCGAGTGGCACGCGAGGATTCACCTGAATTGCCTTTCTACTATCGACCACCATAGTATCTACTCATTTAACCCCCCTGTCTATAACACCCTATCTCCTTAACTTGGATATCTTCTTTCTTTTTTCGTCGTGATTCTCAGGTCAATATCGGTCTGACTGGACTTTATTGAGTTCGAGTCATTTTCTATATCTGGACGCCAATTTCTCAAGTCTCAGGGCTTCTCAGGGTCCCAGATGCCTCTTGCAGGATCATCTCCGAACCAGGGCCATGAACGAGCGTATTTTGATTCCCTGGAGGAATTGGACCAGTGGGCTTCGAAGCCAGTCGAACCCTTGGGCGGAATTCTGCGTTACCACCCTCGCACTGCGAGCAGCGGAAGAGGAAAGCTTCTGGTGAAGCATATCTAGTCGATCTTCTCATATCGAATGCTGATAGCTACTAGGTATGTCATGACTACAAGGTTCGCTCCGGTTCTCAATTATCTGGTGGCCAGATGAACAACTTGGTGTGCTAGGGTGGATACACCGAGTCCCCATTCTCCCAGTCCTATACCTTCAACTTCTGGTCCTCCTGCGACTCCTTTGTATAGTGAGTATTGATGTCTCGATCGCCGTCATTCAATCCTGACGTCGCATCAGCTTCTCCCACCACCGTGTCACCGTACCGCCCCCAGGATGGATCACCGCCGCCCACCGACAGGGTGTCAAATGCCTAGGAACACTGTAAGCCTCTAGACACGCATCCTTCGTTCCTTTTTGACCTTTCCCCCTTCCCAGAATCTTCGAAGGCGGCGCAGAACCCGACTGCCTGCGCCTCCTCGTCGGCCAGCTCCCCAAATCCAAGACCGGTCCTGCACTGCAGCCGCCCGTCCAGCCTTCCCTGCCGCTGTCCCCGCACTACGCCCGCGTTCTCGCCGACCTCGCCCACCAGCGTGGCTTCGACGGGTACCTGCTCAACTTCGAGTGCCCCCTGCAAGGCGGCATCGAGCAGACCCGCGCCGTCGCGGCGTGGATCACTCTGTTCCGCCATGAGATCCAGAAAAGGGTCGGATTGCACGGGGAGGTATCGTGGTACGACAGCGTCGTCGTCACAGGCCAGCTGGCATGGCAAGATAGACTGAACAGCCTCAATCTACCGTTTTTCCTATCGTCTTCGTCGCTCTTCACAAACTACACCGTGAGTTCGCCTCCAGCTCCAGTAGTATTCTCTTGCTAACTGCCAGCATACAGTGGCGTCCGAACTACCCCAATCAGACGGCGGAGTACTTCATGAGCCTCGCAGACACGTACGACAAATCTCTGCAGGACATATACATGGGCGTCGACGTCTGGGGCCGCGGCTCGCACGGCGGCGGCGGGCTCGGCTGCTACAGGGCCCTCACGCACATCGCACCGGATTCTCTCGGGCTCAGCGTCGCGCTCTTTGGCCAGGCGTGGACCTGGGAGAGCGAGCAGGATAAACCCGGTTGGTCCTGGGATGCCTGGTGGGAGTACGAGCGCACCCTGTGGGTGGGCCCCGTCGCCGGTGCGAAGGAGGTTGAGGTTCCTGAGGCGCCGAGGAGGCAGGACGAGCCGGAGTGTCCGCATGGGCCGTTCGTGCATGTGGGGAGCTTTTTTGAGCGGAAGACGCCCCCGAATGTGGATGTGGTGCCGTTGCATGCGACGTTCTCGCCTGGGGTCGGGAGAGCGTGGTATGTGGATGGGAAGAAAGTGTTTGAGAGGAAGGAGGGATGGACGGATGTCGACAAGCAGACGACGCTTGGTGATCTCGTGTGGCCGCAGCCGACACTTTCGTGGCAAGAAGATGCTCTAGAGGGTGTCGAGCTGCCGAAGGCGTCGTCTGGAATATCCATGGAGGATGCGTGGAATGGAGGAAGCTGTCTGCGGTTGACACTAAGCGACCCAGGGACCCAGGTTGAGGACGCTGTTCTGCGATCAGTATGGCTGCCAATTCAATCGTTGAGCGTCACACCTGGAAAGTCTTACCAGGCTACAGCAGTGTATAAGGTCGGTCCTGGCGTTGATGTCGACGTCGACGTCAGTTTGTCAGTAGTGAAGGCTATAGGAGTGAGCATCACCCCGCACAGCAGCAACGACACTCAGCTCGACGCCGGATGGGTTAAATTGTCTATCGAGTTCTCTGTTGCGTCAGATGATGTGTCCTCCATCGGACTCGCCATATCCATCGTCACCGAAGACCCGTCCCAGCCATTCGCCATCCCTGTCCTCCTAGGTCAACTCAATGTTTTCCCTAGTCACCCAGCCCCTTCTCCAGTCCACAATCCCATGCTCCTCTGGGCAGATCTTCAGCCTGTCCCGGAAGCAGCGTCGACTTCAGTCCTTTCATGGGAGGTAGCCGCCTCGTTCCCGCCGCTGGCTAAGCTGAAGATCACCTCCGTCGAGGACCCGTTCCCGGCTTGGGATCTCCAATCTTCGACGGAGTGGTTCCCGTCTTTCGTGTACTTCAATATCTTCGTCAGCCACCACGAGGCTAATGGGCATATTGGGAGTCCCCAAGATGCGGTGTGGATTGGGACGACGGGTCTTGATGGCAAGGCCAACAGCTTTATCGTTCGTCATGAAAATATGCCCTTTGGCGGAGACGTTAGATTCTTGGTTCAGGGTATGACGGACCACGGGGAGGTGCTTCGTTGGGACCAGTGTGTTTTCGTGGACGGGTCTATACCCTTATCTTCCCTTAAGCCCGCAGAAACGGTGAGCAAATGATGTGATAAAGAATTAGTGTACAACACGAACGAATGTTAAGATATAGGTTTTCGAAGAGAATAAGTAACAACTAGAAAGAAAGTATATACAATTGAAACAGAAGGAAAGTCCACTCGAGAAAAAGGTCTACGCGAGAAGGGACAAATTTTTGAGGAACGAATCATTTGCTCGACCAACACCGGGAACCGTTACCCACTCAGCGCTGGTAAGGGTGGTAGCTGTGCTGTCCACGCTGTCCCGTTCGCTGGGGCCCAACACCAGCATTACCAACAGCTCCTCCAGCTACGGCGGCAGCAGGACCAGCGGAAGCACCACGAGGTCCTCTGGGAATATTCTGGCCCATCCCTCCGCCACCCTGCATCATCCCAGGAGCTCCACCTCTTCCCATGCCTCCCATGCCTCCCATTCCGCCGCCCATTCCCATGCCGCCACCCATACCCCCCATTCCGCCCATACCCATGCCACCTCGCATACCACCGCCATATCCACCGCCCATGCCTCCTGCCATCATGGGGTTCATAGCCCCACCCAGGCCACCCATCATAGGGTTCATCTGGCCTCCACCAGCCATCTGGAACATGCGGGTGTACAGTGCGGCGAGAGCTTGTGGGTCGAAAGGTGTATTCCCTCCCCCTGCTGCGGCTGCTGCCCCAGGTATGCCGACACCATTGAAGTTGCCCTGCTGGGCTCCGAAGTTGGCTGCTGCGCCTCCGGCTCCTGCACTAGGCGTGCGGCCAGAAAATTCTGCTCCGCTGCCACCGCCTGCACCATCTTCGTTGGGGTAGTTGTCCCTCTGGTAGCGCGGCTGAGCGAGTTTCACGTCGATCTATAAAAGATAATGAGATTTGTTTAGGACTAGGGCATGGTGTATGAGACGGGTCCGAGAATTAGACTGACCAGTTTTCCGTCGATCTCCAGGTTCCCGAATCCGAGGAAAGGCTGGACGTTGGTATCCTCGAAGGATACGAAGCCAAAGCCTTTGCTGCGGCCAGTCTCGCGGTCCAACATGACCGTCGAGTCAATAACGGTTCCGAACTGCGAGAAGAACTCCCGCATCGATTCAGAGGTGACGCTGCCCGCCAGCCCACCGATGAACAGTTTCGTCGCACGCTGGTGCTCTTGACGGGGAATTGCACGTTTAGGGTCGATCTACGTGTTCAGATGTACATAATGAGTCTATGAATAGATAAGCACCTCAAAGAAGTCCTACTCACCACTTTCCCATCGAGGAAGTGTTCCTTGACCATGACGGCGTTGACACTTGCCGGATCGTCGAAAGTCAGGAAGGCGAAACATCTTGAACGTCCTGCTGCATCACGCATGATGGTGCAGGCGTCGACCTTCCCAAACTGTGTAAAGTAGGCTCGGAGGGATTCTACAATAGGGCCTTTTAGCACTACGAAGATAAGACATATAACGACAATATGTACCGTCTGTAGTATCCCAGTTGAGACCACCGATGAACATTTTGCTATAGGTACCGATAGACGACGCGTGAGGAACCAGTGAAGGGCGACATTGAGGAGATGGATGTAACAAAAGACATGTAGGAAGAGCAAAAGGATCCTATTAGCATCAGTAGATAGAACATGGTCGAAACGAGGATGATAAAGAGATAGAGGACGCTACTGTTGCTTAGCCTAGCCTAGACGTAGACGACGCAGATACGCAAGAGCTCTTGTCTAGACGATGGACTGACTGACTGACTACGCCAGTCATCTACGAGTATCATCCGCCAGTCTGCCCAGCCTCACAGTAGACGCCCTAAAAAATTAGCGCCATTCAACCAACTCCAACTTACCCTTCGTCTTTCATCTCTGACGGCCGCACACTGCGCTCAGCGACCGAAATATTCTGATAGCCTCCATCGTTCCTCGGGGGTGGAAGCTCTCGGTAGTCTGACGCTTGAGGCTCTTCATAAGTGGGAATTTGCTGTGTTGGTGGTGAAATTGCTGGCGCTATGGGCGTCTGAGCACTCGAGGGCGCAGAATACGACTGCACAGTCGAGGTGTCGATGGATGTCGGTGCCTTTGTCGTAGTCGTTTCAGCTGGCTTGGGGATTGAAGCAGCCTGTGACTCCTGCTTCGGTTCCGCAGGCGTTTGAATAGCGCTCTTGTCGTCCTGGGGCGCGTCAGCAAAATCTGTCTCGTAAAGGTCTGAAGAAAGGCGCTTGGACATCAGATTTTCTCTACGAAACAATCTATAGAAACATGGCTTACCACCGTAAAGGTCAGCGTCAAGGTCAGACATGATGATGGTAAGAAAGAAAGAGGTTTAATTTGACTTTTTCGCTGAGTCGGGTGACTCTGGCCAACGGATTACGTAACGCTGAAGGAATTTTCACGGAACCAAATGTTTCTCTTGACTTAAACTCTCATCTTCGTCAATCTACAGCGATTTAAAGGACGGTTTTTAGGCCCAGAGGACCCTTCTAAAGTGTCGCACCATCAGTTTAATCCCCAGTATGCGGCTGAAGGCAACAATAATGCTCTGGAAATGCTCTGTGACTCACCACTTTGCCCGATTTCTGCTTGTGCAGTAATACACGCCGGGCAGCATGATCCAGCCTGCATCAGTAAACCCAGTAGTAGTGGGTATACTTGGTGAGTAGCATCTCCTTATTTTTTTTGCGCGCGTTACTGATTTTTATCCAGCTCTACAAGGTGCTTTCGCCGAACACGAGTCATCGCTAAAGCACCTGAGGCTGCCGAGACGACTCAAAGTCGTCTTGGTCCGTACTGTCGATGATTTGAATCTATGCAATGCCCTGATCATTCCTGGCGGCGGTATGTTTTTATTGACTTGACGCGATCGATATATTCATCCTTTGGCAGAATCCACTACGATAGCCCTCTTGGCGAAACTATCAGGTCTCCTGGATCCTCTCCGGGAGTTTCTCAAAACGAAGCCGGTGTGGGGGACGTGCGCTGGGGCCATCTTACTATCTCAGTCAGTGCAAGGGGGCAAGAAGGGTGGCCAGGAACTTCTCGGCGGCATGTCAATATCAATAGAACGGAATGGTTTTGGATCTCAGGTCGGTCGCCTAGGCTTATATATCCGCTCAACTCTGACGATTGTCCAGGTGGAATCTTTCGAGGCTGCACTCAACGTCGAGGGGCTCAGCGAACCCCACAGACCATTCACCGGGATATTCATCCGCGCACCCGTACGTCACCCGCTCCCCCACCACCACCCTATCTAACCCCACTCCAGGTCGTACTGCAACTGACCCCATCACCGGACGACCCCCCAATACGCGTTATCGCCAGTCTCCCTCCAAGCCTGCTCCCGGGCTCGCTGCCCCCCAGTGACGGCGGCGCCCCGGATCCGCGCACCCTCGTGGCACTGCGGCAGGGCCTGCATCTCCTCACCACGTTCCATCCCGAGCTCACAAAGGACAACCGGTTTCACGAGTATTTCGTTCGGGAGTGCGTCCTTCCGGTGTGCTGAGCCGCGTGATGTGCGCTATCATTGGCGTGGTATATATGTATAGATGGTTGTATACGTAGACTTTGAGCAGCTGGAGTGATAATAGAGCTGAGTAGATCACAGTATAGAGTCAGATAATACCCAGAGTTGACACCGTCTGTTGCCGTCAGGAGTAGCTAATGAAATATTGACCGATCAAGTCGTCGACCTTATCCGACCAAGTCACTCAACAACCACCATCATGATCCTCGTTCACCAACTTAACTTATATTTTGTCGCATATTACGGGTCCTACCACGGACATACGACACTGCATCATCGTACTGATATCATGCCTAGCGCTAAAGATAGCGCTCGACCCACGGACAACGCGTTATCACTGATCCATGCACGCGTCGCAGAAGCTGCATTCTTCCCACCGCCGTACGAATCTGATCTCAACACATGCTCATCCATTGTCGACGTGGCTGCCGTACATATAAATATTAACCCTCGCACCCCGAAGATGGCCCTTGCTTTCCCACAGCTCTCTAGGCCGATATGCTGTCCAAATTCTGGCTCACCGTCCTCGCAACGACTGCCGTGGCCCTGAGCGCAGGTGCCGACGCGCGCCAGCTACGCAAAGCCGAGCTCCATGCACGACAAGCCGAAGCCGCGAAACGCTTCCGCCCGAATCACACTCTCCAGGACCGGGCGACGAGTCCTAAAGTGAAGAACATCACTTTTTCGAACCCCAAAGCCTCCCGTGAGTTGTCCTTCATCTATTCTGCTTGGTTCTTCGTTCTGTGGGGGTGGATGGAGCTTAAGCCAGCTCGGAGTGTTGATGTAACTGAATATGCAACCTGAACAGAGTTCTGGGTCGATGGGGCGAACATCCCCGAGGTGGATTTTGATGTGGGGCCTAGTTGGTCGGGTTTGATGCCCATCTCGTCCGCGGCCAACGAGACGCGCAAGGTAGGTTATAACTTATTGCTAAGTATGTACGCAAGCTCACGTCTACGAAGCTCTTCTTTTGGTTCTTCCCTCCTGGACCTGAAGGAAGCCTCGATGATCTCATCTTCTGGTAAGTTGACCAACAGAATCTTTCCTCCCGACCTCTGATTTCTTACTTGTGATGTCTGTCAATTTAGGACAAACGGTGGGCCGGGGTGCTCTTCACTTGAAGGCCTCCTCCAAGAAAACGGAGTGCGTCGAGCTTCGTCTTGTGAACTAAAGTACTGAATCGTGTACTCCAGCCTTTCTCGTGGAGTTGGGGACAAGCCAAGCCTACCGTGAACGAATTCAGCTGGACCAATATCTCGAGCATGCTATGGGTGGAACAACCCGTTGGCACCGGCTTCTCTCAGGGCACCCCCAATATCACGGTAAGAATCAATCTACGGCGCTCAGATTCAACGTGAGACTGACGGCGCTATACGCGCTCTTCTAGAACGAAGATGATCTGGCCGCGCAGCTGGTTGGCTTCATGCAACAATTCCTGGAGGTGTTCGCGGAGTTGAAGGGCAAGAAGTTGTACCTCAGTGGAGAGAGCGTACGTGTTCATCGTATCAGATCGTTGGGCTATGTCGCTGATATTGTGTATGTCTGTCGGAAGTATGCGGGGATGTATGTTCCGTGTGAGTTCGAGGACTTCAAATAATCCGTGAGCAAAGATCTCATGAATAATCAAGACATCGCCAACTACATCTACGCACACCCCACCGCCCTTGATCTGAGCTTGCAAGGCTTTTGGATCGCAGATCGTGAGCCTTGCACCATCTTCATTCTTATCTGTATTCATTAATGATTGTTCTTCTCAGCCGTTCTTGGATGGGATGTCGTACAAGAACAAATCCCAGCTGTCGCCTTCGTCCACAAATACGAGCACGTCTTCGCACTCAAGTACGTACCACTCTACTTCAACTCTACTGTACTCCGGAAGATCTGATCACCATTCTCAAAGTCAAACATTCATGGCGCAGCTAGACAAAGTCGCTGCGACGTGTGGGTATACTGGGTACATCGAGAAGTTCGCAACATATCCTCCCAAGGGACTTCTTCCGCTCCCTGGAAAATCCACCGAGGCAGATCGAGGGTGTGATGTTTGGGATATGATCTTCGATGCAGCACTGCTCGTCAATCCCGCGTTCAACATCTACCGCATCTTTGACACGTATCCCATTCTATGGGACGTCCTTGGGTTCCCGTACGTTTCCCTTACTCTACGTCCTTTTTGATTGTGAATCGCTCACGATACCTTTACCAGTGGCTCGTTTCCGCAAACTCAAGTCTCGCCTCTGTACTTTGACCGTGCTGATGTCAAGAAGGCGATCCACGCCCCGAATATCACCTGGGATGAGTGTTCTAACGTTAATGTATTCCCTCATGGAGACAAAAGCTTGCCACCATCATTCACCGTGCTCCCAACGGTGATCGAGAAGAGCCAGAGATCTGTCATCGTGCATGGGCTGGCTGATTTCATTCTCATCGCTGAAGGGTATGTATAGATTCTCAAGCTGTAATAAGTCTTCTCTGACCCTTCATGCGGTTTCTAGGGCAAGAATTGTAATTCAAAAGTACGTATATCCCATGATACCCTTGAAGTATGCCTCCTGATGGCTCACGTCGACGTCGTCTTTCAGCATGACATGTGAGTCATTCAGCACTACTGGGGTTCTTTCGAGCGAGGCTGACTAGGAAATTTGATACTCGTTAGGGAATGGCTTGCAAGGCTTCCAGACACCTATAGCTAATGACAGCTTCATTGTTGACGGTGTCGGCGCTCTCGGTAACGCACACACCGAAAGAGGGTTGACTTATCTCGAGGTCGCACTCAGTGGGCATATGTAAGTACCCATGTTCGATACCAATCCACGGTACTGATCGGAACACTCTTTCGATTGAAACAGGGTGCCCCAGTTCTCTCCCCTGGTAAGCTAGCCCACGTTTCACTGCAATTGACTGCGACTGAATCGTATGTGTAGGCTGCGTTCCAGAGTATGCAGTACCTACTGGGATTCCGCGCTACACCGTGAAAGGTATCTTGAATAGCACCGTCTGCCTTTGTCCTCAATTCAGCAAGTTGTACACGTGAATTGAATGGATCGACTGTGATCCAACTTTAGATCCCATTCTCCTTGCGGATGTGAACTCGCAGAGACGACTGCTTATTACTATGTTGCAGATCCATACCTGGCAGGTGATGAATATTTGAATGAGGACTTGCCAAGCATGTCATGCAATGTGAAAGGGTCTGGGGGCAACGGTAGCAAGCGGTAGCATCAAATATGCTTCTTTCGACTGAAGTTCAATTGCAGTCCGGCGGTGTCTTCAAGGCAACCTTTCTTACAGATATACATTTTCAGCTGGTTCTACCGTAGAACTAGAAGCCGGCCTAGTCGCGGAGAGCTGCAGCTGCTATTCGACTACCGTTTGTCAATGACGGTCCCCACCTCCGGAAGCCTTGCTTCCGCGCCCTGCAAATTCTTCAACTCTACATTTCCATCACGTTGCCAAGAGACAAGGCATGCGCCGCACGAATGACATGTATTATATATATAGCACAGGCTGTGTTTCGTACGGTGTACGTAGATCTCTGATTTGATGGCCTCAGCTTACTGACCAAAAACATCTTCGATATCCGACACTAGATAGTACATCTCTGGCAACTGCCAACAATTTGTGGAAATCCCAATGTGCTTTCTCGCCGGTCAGAAATGCAGTGCACACATCTAATGAACGTCTTCGTGTGCGTGTAATCGGCATGCCAACAGAATGCGACATGCCGAACCTACCTCACCGAGCGTCTCCGGCCCCCTATGTATCCAGATCGAAGACTCGGGAATTGCTATAAGAAGGGAGGTGTTAAGCTTTCGTTTTTCTCTATTCTCCATCTTCCTGACCTGGTGTCTTGCCACTTGAGGTGCTTTATTCGTTCACATTCTTACTACCCTTTCAAACCCTTTCAACTCCTTTACTTCTTCCCCAACACCTTCCTTCCAATGGCCCGCTTCACTTCCGCTTTCGCTATCTTGTTCGTTGCTGCTGTTTGCTTGTTCCAGGTGGACGCGGGTATGTGTCTTGTGTTTAGCTCGATGATGCTGTAAATTTCAAACTAAACATGCATTACCAGCACCACTGAAGTCCCTGCAAGCGCGTCAAATCGGTAACTTGCAATGCAACATTGCTCGACTCCAGATCGTTACCGACCTAGCCGCCGCAAGCAAAGCCGTAGGTAAAATCAGTACTACGGCCAGTGCCGCGGGCATTGCCAATGCCACAGCTGCAGCCAATGCAGCGACCGATGCCGCATCCAATGCCACAGCTGCAGCCAATGCAACGACCAATGCCGCGGGCAATGCCACCGCTGCAGCCAATGCAACGACCGATGCCACAGCCCCGGCCAATGCCACGGCTATAGCCAATGCAGCGTATGTGACCTGCCTTCTCCAAAACCTGGAACTGTTGAGTATAAGAAACTGACCTGTATTTCATGAATAGGGACAGTTTCCTTGCAGCAAATGTGGCAGCTGCGAAGGCCGGACTGGCAGGTGCCGGTGACGCGATCAAGAAGATTGCACTTGCGCTCGTGACGGGTCAAACTGCGCCAGCTGAAGAGCGTGACCTAGTCGCCAGCTCACTCAACACTGCGAAGGTTGCTTTGGATGCTATCAGCGCTGCCAATACGTGAGTTTCTCATTTCCCTGTCGAAATGGCGATGAGGTCTGACAAGTGCGTGTGCCTCTATGACTGTCTCGATCCTAGTGCCGATGTCTCGGATGCTTCCGCTAAGGTGGCGAAGGCTATAACCGCAGGACAGAGCGTCGTGGCGAATTGCAAGTAAGTAATCTGTGGCGGGGGTGTATACTTTTGTATAGGAGGGATCATCGCGTAGTATACTTGAGGATAATATGCATTCGATGGACGTCAGTAGCGCGTGACAACCTCGATCCTAAGCAACGGCCCCACATATAGGTAGTATGCCACATATCAATCACCCCACTGCCTAAAAACAGATATCGTTTGGATCCGACCGTGGTAGTGTGCACTGTTAACCGGCGTACATTCTGGAGTCCTTTCGTACAGTGCAGCTACACCATATCTGTATGCGTC
>CEMG01182237.1:17402-35068 GCA_001179705.1 Baeospora myosura | reverse complement strand
GTCCACTCTGCGGGTAGCGGCGGTGTTGCATGTCTGGAGCACGTTGCGCTCAGACTCACGGAGCGTGACTGGGATGCATCATCTCTTGCTCGATTCCACGAGCTACGCTTAGCGGGGCTCAGGCTGCTGGTTCGATGACAGTGCGGACCTCTACTGGATGTTCCAATTGACGCGCCTGTTCGTCGTAGATTGAAGGGTGCGTCTCTCCGTGAATAGTGAATTTACGAGAAAGATACTGACTACTTATACAAGATAGTAGAGGTAGAGATACTCAATGAAGCGACCTGCGCTGACCTCAACGTCGGAGAGACCTGTTCATATTCATGCAAGTACCAGTATGTAAGCACGAATCAGGGAGATTCAACATCTTTCACTTGCCACCCACCAACCTACCGGTGCATCCTACTTTTGTATTCTTGGATGCGGCCCCGCCGGATGAGATATTAAGCTAATGCTCCCACTGCTTCGACAAAGGTCAGCCTTGGTCTATGGTCGACACCTGACGCACTGTTCATAGTGTTCTGCGTCAAGATCACGGTCTCGAGGGAAGTCCATCGCCTTCTGCGCCACCAGACCTGGGGGAAGTTTCGGAGAAACTCATAAATAGTATATGTGGGCGTCTTACTTACGACGCGCTTTCTTCAACAACTGTTCTTCTAGTTTACTGCAACACCGTCTGGTGACTTTCCGGCCCGCCGTGAACTGCTATGTATTTATTGCCACCTTCCTTTGGTCTCCTTCGCCTTCCTTTGAATGGAGTCGGCGTGATCTCGCTGGACTGGCGTACGTAGAACGAGGGGTGCATTCTTGATTTCGGACATCTCCCTATGCTCAGCGAAGCTATATAACCTAGCCGACTATCGTAAACTTTCATTGGAACTGCATCGAGAAAAACACAATGCTGCCCTCTGTCTTCCTCTTTCTTGCGGCCGCACTCTCGTTTTCTGAGCCTGTTTCTAGCGCATGCCCGGCTCTGCCATCTCCCCTTCCCACATTCGATGAGCTCCCCGACATCCCAGCGCTCCCGAATCCATTCCAATTCTTCAATGGTGATCCGCTGACATCCCAAGAGGATTGGACTTGCCGGAAAGCAGAACTCACAATTCTCGTGCAGGAGTACCTTTACGGGTACTATCCTGACCACTCCCTTGAGACCGTCACGGCAACCAGGTCGGGCGATAGTGTCACTGTTACCGTCGCTGCAGGAGGACAATCTGGGTCATTCGTTGTATCACTCATCCTGCCCACAGGAGCGAGCGCAGCGAGCCCTGTCCCAGTCGTCATCACAGCGGGAGGTGTGGACAACGACGTCTTCATCGGGTCAGGTGTAGGTCTCGCCAACTTCAATACGGGCGACGTTGCCGCGGATTCCGACACAGACAAATCAGGAGTCTTCTGGGATTTATATTTGGGTAGTGATATAGGCGTGCTGACAGCGTGGGCCTGGGGATATCACAGGATCATCGACGCGTTGGAGTTGGTTGTGCCAGAGGCTGATATTGCGAGGATCGGAGTAACAGGATGCAGTCGTTGGGGGAAAGGCAGGTTGTTTATCCTGATAATGCTGGAACGTATCTTGACCAGGCCTTCTAGCGGCGCTCGCTGCGGGGATTTTTGACGATCGCGTGAGTCTTCCTCGTTGTGTTGAAATCATAATATTTACTGGCGGCTTAGGTTGCACTGAGTCTTCCACTTTCGAGTGGAATCGAAGGGGTTGGCCCCTGGAGATTCTTCTTTGAAGAAGGTTCGTCTATTTTGACCAATCACTGATAGGTTCTCTGCTCATAAACAGAACATCTGTACGGAAATCAGGTGGTGCAAACGAAATGATCCAAAACATATTTGGCTTTGCTCCTTACTGGAGCACTTCAAGATTAGGCCAATTTGTCAATGACTCGAGCAGGTTGCCATTCGACGCGCATTTGATGGCCGCTTTGGTTGCTCCAGTATGTTTTTTAACATTGCTTGAAGGCTCAAGATTAGTTCTAATCCACGTCTGTCACAAGAGGGCCCTCATATGGGATGAAGGTACGCCTCAAATCAGATCTTCTGTCTTGCATTGGGATTCTGAGATGTACCGAAAGGCATCATCGACTATTGGGTTCGAGCTTTGAGTTGCTGCCTCTGCGCCTAATATCCTGATCTTCACAATGTAGACAAACCCTGAAGGCGAAGCCTCAGTCACCTTCCCAGCCACCCATATCGTCTACGAATGGCTCGGGGCCGGCGACAATGTCGGTGTAGCAATCCGAAACAGCTCACACTGTGATATCACGGGATAGTGAGCATTGTTGTTTTTCCAGCGACGTACGAGATAGGCTGATGACCGTCATGCAAAGCGCGAACATTGAAGCCTTCATGAACAAGGTGTTCTTCAACACGCCCACAATGCGGGACTACTCGGATATCACTCCATATACGGCGTTCACTGCAGCATTCCCGTGGGCCACGGGCGTCCCAGCGTGAATGAAGATATTGAAGGGATGAGGTATTGGCGTACGAGGTGCTGAAATGTTAGTGAATGTGTACTTATATGACAAATTTGACCTTGTTACGAATGAGGAGGTATATGAAAAAGCGGAGGGGTGCAGGAGCCTCAGACCGAAAGTCCTGATGTATTCACATTATCGGCAAATACCTATGTGAGAATTGGCGTGGATTTTGCGAACGTGATTGGCCTGACACCCTGGCGATCTGTATGTTGGCCTGTGCACGGTTAGTGTTGCTTGGAGAGACGATGTGATGGTCGCGGTGATGTGAGCAGAGACAGTGTCGTGATTGAATATGGTCAATACGGAATGTATTACTTTTCTGAAAAAAGAGCTTTCCGTCTGTACTTCGACTGATCCCTCAGCCACTAGAATATCATCTGTCAGCAATGCCTGCATCGCAAAATGAACACGGGGACTCACCTGTCTGTACTGAGGAAGAGAGCCAATCTTTTCGCCTGGACAGAAAATAAGTCTCTGGGATACGAAAATGACGTGTCACATACCGTAATAGTCTGGGACAGGGCTGGTGGGACTCTGAAGGGCAGGGTCTACGCGGTTCTTTGCGATGTGTTGATAGAACTCCCGGTCACGGGCGTCAATGAGGCTCATAGAGCGACGATGTGTAAAGCGCCATATCGCTGATCCAAGGGTTGGTCCAACGAGAGCACCCGCGCCTGTGAGAGTTGGTTGGCGACTGAGAAAGGATAATAGTGGTTGAATTGGACATACCCATACAGCCCACTGTACACATGCCATAGAAAAAGAAAGGGTCTATGCCCTACAAGAGACAACATTGAAACAAAATTAAATGATGCGGTATTGGTTCGTTGAAAGGGCTCACGAAGATAGGTTTTGTGGCATCTGTGTCAAGCGTCCCGAAATACGCGACACCTCCAACGAAGCCAAGTATTGAGCAGGGAATGGTTAAAGCCTGACATTCAAAGGTAAACTTGATTTCTAAGGGAGTATCAAAGGGCCATATATGAGCTTACTGTCTGCCATCTTCGCTTTCCGCGTCGAATTGCGAGATATTGTGCCCAGCTAACATTTTCTGCGCCAGATTGAGATGTCGTGGACTGAAATCTTGCACCAGGGATACGTGATCGAATAAGATTCTTGGTGGTATGCGAGCATCTCATAGACTGTAACAAAGGTCGTAAAAGGGAGGTTTCCGCCATGGCTGTCGTTCAGGATGAGCAGGCTGCAGCGCCGCCGATGAGCTCAGTTTAATTTGCAATGTCACGTGGGGTGAGATTCTGCGCACGGACCTTTTGATCTCAAGAAAATGACTGTGTTACTGTAGCCTGCGCTCAGCGCTAACCTGCAGGAGTCGGTCGACGTTGCCAACAATCATGATCTCTTCGTCGTATCCAGTGATATGCTCGTCGTGCTGTGATGGGTGCTCGCTAACACCTCAAGCTCCTGGTGCATCTTCATCCCAATCTCCACCATTTTCTCTGGCCAACCTCTTACCTCTCGGGACCCTCCAATTTAATATCATCTCTACCGAATATCATTGCGACCATGCTCACGCTGAGGACGGATGGCATGACTTTAGACCTTTTGACCTCATCAGGAAGCTTCGAAAGCCCGACTTCAATGACGCTCTCGGCAGCGCTTTGAATTTTCTTGTGGACAACGAGTTCATTCGTGGAACATGTAGACTCCATTCACCTGGAGTCTTGCTCGTCCGAATCTACATCATACCATTTGATCTCCCCGGGGTGCAAGGAAGATTGACTATGAGGGCACGCCCGAAGGATGTACCGCTGCATGCACGGCAGTTTCTCCGCGTCGTCTTCTCGAATATTGTGCAAGATCCCAGCAGTTGGGCCGGTTATCACACCTCCGATCACCCCCCTCTCTTTCCTTCTCCCTGCAGCGTATGTCAGCTTTGTTCCCCTGTAACTTCAATCAATCATGTTCTGGATATAGGATTCTCGGACTTTGGCGGAAATTTACGGTGACCTACCCTCTCCATTACCTAGGATTACGCCAGGCCAGGAGATCAGCGCACGTTTGCTTGATCCCTCGGATGACCTTAGAGGGCTCGGCATGCGGTCCTCGCTGTACGCATATCAGCGACGTTCCGTTGCCGCGATGATACAGACAGAGCTGGACCCACAGAATGTTCCGGACCCACTCTATATTCCTCTCGTTGGCATGAATCAATCAAAATTCTATCTACAACCCGGTACCATGGAGATTCTTAGAGAACAGCCCATAGTTGCTCCTTGTCGAGGGGGCATCCTCTGCGAAGAATTAGGTGTGTTGCAAGTTCGTCAAATACCTCGAGCGTGTCTCAATGAATATCGTGTAGGAACGGGTAAGACCGTTATCACCCTATCTCTCATCCTAGCCACTTTGAAGCAGCTACCCTCGCCTGAACCGTCTGTCGTCGATTCACGCCCGGTGATGACTGCCCTATCATTCCGACACTTTCCTTCACCCGACCTTGAATTCGATAAGGCTCGGAACCGCTTTTACCGCGGCAAAAATAAATCCCATTTACACTCTTACAAACCTGTTCCATCACTACGAGAGCTACTCCTGCATAGAATGTGTACCACTCCGGACACGGCTATCTCGAACACATCAACCCCTGACGGTCTGCATCGTGACGGGATGAGACAGAGGTTGACCGAAACCTTTGACCTAACTTCTTACTGGGAGATATGTAAAGCCAACGTCCCGTTCTACTATCATTTTGACGGGGAGCCGAAGAACAACGAGCGCACCACTGGGCGCAATGCCATCAAGCAAGTCCCTAGAGTCATGTATCTCACTGCTGCAACTCTGGTGATAGTTCCGCCAAATTTGTTGAGCCAATGGGACCGTGAAATAAAGAAGCATTGCGAGTATCCCCTCAGGGTATTCATGGTGAGGTCTGACACGGTCCTCCCGCCGGCCAAAGATCTCGCCGCGGACTACGATGTGAGTAACTGATCCTAACTTCATCGCATTCGGCTGACTTGAAATTGTCAGATTATCTTGATGACATACTCTAGTACGTCGAAAGTCTTGATATCCCTGTGTTTGCTCAGCGCTGAAATATGGCTGTTCTGATAGAATTGGCACACGAGACCACATTGGAAGGCGTCAGTAAACTGCATTCATGGGAATTTTGCAAATGCCCTGAGTTTCCAAGTGTCCGCGTACCCGATTGCCGATGCAAACCTCCCTCGAATGTATCACCTCTTCTGCAAATTCGTTGGAAACGTCTCGTTATCGACGAGGGTCACGTCTCAGCCTCTCAATCAACTGCTACCGTCGTATTTGCCAAGTCACTCAGTATCGAACGTAGATGGATCGTCACTGGCACCCCCACAACCAATCTGATGGGCCTCAGTCTGGGTAAGAAGACGAATGAAGAAGCTGAAAAGGAGGAAAGTGATGCAGATTCAGAGGAGGAAGAAGAGGATATTTTCGACCAAGATTCGAAGCCGCTTGGTGCGACTCTGGCTAAACCAAGTCAATCCGAACCTAGTTCGTCACGCAGCACCCCTCTACCTGACACTCCGAGATCTCGTACTGGGCGCGTCTGGACTAAGTACGATCGCGAAGACATCCGAAAACTCATGGACATGATCATGAAGTTCGTGGGTATGCCACATTCGAGTACAGAACCGAATTACGTGCAAACGCACATAAAGGAGCCGCTCTTCGATCCTGCTGGCCCTCAACCTGGAGCTATCCAAGTGCTTAACCAAATCATGAGTATGGTCATGATCCGTCATCGGTGAGAAAAGTCATCATTCTGTTCTCTTATGCACCGCTAATCAATCATAATTTCTCCAGGATTAATGACGTAGAAGTGGACGTTGCTCTTCCACCCGTTAGACACGAATCGATCCTGTTAGACCTCGATCCCCTTGTCGTCAAGTCATACAATGCACTTCAAGCAGCTATCGCTATCAATGCCGTCGACTCTGAAAGGAAAGACCAAGTGTGTCTCAATCATTTCCTCGATACGATCTTCTGTGCTGACCTGCCTCAAGGATTATATGTTCCACGCAAAAGTAAGGCACATTTGATGCTGACAATGTCGGTGAAGACTTATTCTCTATGGTTAGAACACCAACTCTCTTCAACTGACAGTGAAAAATATGTCCCAGTATGTTGAAGGCATCACTAACTGAATTGCTGCTCATATCGTCCCTCAATAGGCTCATGTTTTGGTCGGTCGATGATGGTCTGCATAACGTCGACGAACTTTTACGGGTCTCGCAAGATCATGTTGAAACCGCTACGAAGAGAGGAGCCCCTGCAAAAGATATCGACTTGTTGCACCAGGCCTTCAAGCATGTGTGAGTGTCATTTATTACTGAATGTCGAATAGTTGCAAGTATGTATCTCATACGATCTGCAGACGACTCGCGGCTGAAGACGCAACGTGGCGAGCGGTGCAATACCATGAAGATGTTCCGCATAAAATTTTCGATATGGACCCGTTGTTGTTCAGATCATGGTCCCGGATCGTTAGCAATGATCCCAATCCAAATCCATCCTTTTCTGGGTTCATGCATAATGACCGACTGATCAGGCTGCGCCGGTTTGTCACGAAGCATCCACTAAAAGGCCTCGATCACCTGATACCTCTGGGCGCAGAAGTAGCCGAGAAGGACCGCTTGGACCGACAGGCGTATATGCAGTCGATGATGAAGAAAAAGGATTACCAAAAGGACGAGCGCAAATCGGGTCGCTACATCGATGACAGCAGTGGGACGCAGAAAGCCCGGAATGCGGCGGCGAAGGCTGCCGCCCAGGAGACCGTGTCTGAAATGCAGAAGGAACTCACGAAATCTTTGGCCCGCCTTGAAAGCTTTGAGAACGAGGAAAGTGGGTTGCCTTCTAAAACCTTGAATAGCTATGGAACGAGTAGCGAGCCAACGTCGGAACTGTTGGCTCAATCTATTCTGGCGCCTGTTCGCCTTGGTAGTTCTGCTTCTACCAAGTTAAATTATATTCTCAACGATGTGAGCTAGCCAATAGATTATGATTGCTATTCACTTGCTGACATTCGATCAGGTCATTCAATATGCACCAAGCGAAAAATTCCTGATATTTTCCGACTCCGAATTGACACTTGCCCACGTCGCCGAAGCGCTCGAGCTTGTACAGATAAAATTTCTTCGATTCAGCACTCAAATAAAACCTCAAATCCGAGAACAAACCGTCTTGACTTTCGAGACGTCTGACGTGTACCGTGTCTTCTTGATGGAGCTCAAACATGGAGCTCGTGGATTGTAAGTGATATGTACTTGAAATATCAACGAATCTGACGACGCCTTCAACAGAAACCTAATCTCAGCCTCGCGTATCATCTTTTGCGAACCTGTTTGGCAAGCTGACGTTGAGTCGCAAGCTATTAAGCGAGCTCATCGTATCGGCCAGACCAAAACCATTAGTGGTAAGTATATTCATGCCAATCATCCGAAGCTCTCTGGCTGATGATTGAGTTGTAGTCAAAACTCTTGCAATACGAGATACTGCCGAACAAAACATGGTCACTCGCCGCAACGCCCTCAAGGACAGTACAGACAAGCTGCCAAAACTGATCGAAGAAGCTGGTATGCGGCACTTCATTGCGGTAAGTTATCGGCGTATTTTTTTGCGAGATGTATGTTCTCATGCGAGCTTAGAATCCGAAATTCATTGAGCACCCGTCGACCCTGAAATCCACTTTGGATATACCCCTGCTCAAGCTGCCGCCTAAATCATCTCTTATGCCTCGGCAACCTTTATCTCCATCAAAACATACACTGATACAAATCGATGGGTCTACACAATCACCATCCCAAGCCGATGGAGGGGAAAGATCATCCAAGCTCTCACCTGTAAAGTTGCCTACCATCCGCCTTTCACTGCCAAAACGGTCACCGACGATGCCGAGAAGAGACCTGGTTGAGGTGGCTCACTCACCTTCGATGGCACGCACAGGACCCATGCTCGAACCCTCGAATGCTGTTCCACGTCTCCCGACCATACCCTTACCGCATATCAAAAGACCAAGAAACGAGGACTCGCCTGTCAATCACAATCCATTGTCGACCCTTGAAGAACCACCGGCCAAAAAGAGAGCAGTTCGATTTCTCGACACTTCCTAAGCAGCCGGGATGATAACGGAATCAAAGTTAGTGCGACGGATGTAACTGTCTAATTTAAGCTGTAAATAGAGAAGAATGGTACATCTTGTATTGTAACTATGGATATGTACGCATAAGTAGTCAACCTACAAACCTAGAAACAGATGAAGCTTTGTTCAATCGCGGCATGAGCAGCCACAATCTGAATATAGCTGTTCTCTGCGAGTGGAACCCCTCCAATGACATTACTACCACTGTGCCCGCCTTCTAAGTTATACAGGGCGCCCTACAAGGCTACAACCAAGCTTCTTTCACGGTCCAAACGCGAATGTCCATGCCCCCCTCTCGTAGCGCTCTTATGCGCGTAAGAGTCTCCGTATCAGTCCAACTAAACGTCCAATCTTCTATCGAGCAAGCTTGGAGACGAGCCACATGCGAAGAACCGATGTCGGAGTTTTCTTCTAGGCACCACCTAGATTCTACGATGTCGAGAACACTGTCCAATTTCATAGACGTTGTTCGCAAAGTGAGGGAGCGAAGTTTCGGAAGCAGGGGAGGGGACTGTGAAGGCGTATAGACTAGGGACGATAGATCTAGCACTTGATTTCGGGACCCAACAGCCAATTCCTCAACTGCAGACATGGTTTCAAGTACTTGTGTCGTTATGAGAAGATCGCCGTTCTCCGTGTGGCCGGTGGCGAGAAATTTGGCTACACGGCAAGGAGTGGCGAGAAGAAACGCACGTAAGGGAGCAATAGGTGTCTCCGAGGTGAATGGTCTATAATCTGCTCTCAAGTACACTGCTGTGAAGACCTTGAGAAGTGGAGCTGCTATGCAATATAAGATGGTATACTGCGAAGGCTCTGTCGCAGCTATATGCAAGCTCCGTAGAAAAGGAAGTTCGATCAGTGTAGAACCTGCTAGTGACACGTGGTCATCGTCGATGATTGTCATTTTGTATTCAGTGACTTGACGAAGTTTTTGGAGGAGAGAAAGGTGGTCCACCGCTATGAGGTTCATAGCACAATCCGTTAGCTGTGACCACGGTAAGGTCAAGCGCTCCAAGGGTATGCTGGCATGTTCCTGCGGTCGGCGGATGAGCGAGCTGAACGTCTTCAACTGAGGAGCGTTGGCAAATGCATCAATCTCAGGCACGGGAAGTGAAGGTTGGGAAATGGCGATTGTGAGCCTTTTGAGGCAACTAAGGAAAGGAGCGCCCGTGACTTCCCTCAGATACTGCAACAATGAAGCCGGGACACATAGTTCGACCTCCTCCCATCGCTCCGAATGGGCAGCGATAAGATCAATGGATGTCCTGGCATCAGCGTTGTCCTCAAAGCTGGAAAGCTTGAGGGAGAGGAGGGAGTTTCCGGCAAATTTGAGTTCCTTCGCAAGTAATAAGGTATTTCGTCGCTGCAAACCAAGGTCGACGGAAACGTATCTCCAGATGGACGGTGATGATAGCACCACCGATCTCCAAGATCTGCATATTTGGGCCAGCATCCACGGAGATAATGGTACGACACGACGATCTCTTTCATCTGTGCCATGATCTGACTCGTAAGTAGCCATGTCTCTGTAATGGCGTACTTCGTGGTATACGTCTGGAACAACAGCATCGCTGTCGTATGTGCCATCATTGGAGTTATCGTCGGGCCACTCTTCTTCACTAGTATTGGACGCCCGTCGCCGCAATATGAAGGGCGCATCGCTGCCATGACTATCCTCACTGACAGAGAGACTGTCATGGCTGATGGCACTGGAATCCGTCAACTCGCTAAGGCCATCGGAGTATGCATCACCGTCGTGCGCCAGCTCACGTTCCGAAGCAACACCCTCAATGAAGATGAGGCGAAGGACGTCAGGAGGAAGCCGCCTGACCGCAGACACCATACGACGGTGGGATTGGGCGAATTCCACGAACTCTTGACGAGAAGCCGTCACTTGTGCGAGTGTGCCACGCAGTCGCAAGACCTCTGCGTCAAAAAGCTCAATGCTGGTCTCAGCATTCGAGATCCATTGGTGTATGATACCGGCATCATGGTCGGATGGCTGAGCGTTCGATTCTAAGAGTGGCGCGTAAGGTGATGTCGGAAGACGCGTCCAGGTACTCCGAGGTTCCATGGAACGCTCGCAGGAGGGGCATGTCGATAGCATGCAAGTCGAGATTTCGGCAGACATCTTGGAAAAAAATGCAGAGCTGCTCCTGGATCTTTGTTTATTAACCTGAGATGAGTGAGAAGCGCGACTCACAGGTAAGTACTTGAAGGACTCGTCGAAGAGGCAAATGGAAGACGACACAGACTGCAGAAAAGAATCGTATTTGGATGGACAAGTTTGAACCGTGACTTTTGGTGATCGTCCTAATCGGGAGAGTGATCCTCGTCCTGCAGTGGAGAAAGGAACCCAAAACCGGTGGCTACTACAATTCAATACGAAGACTATGATAGTATCTATAGATTTTCAAGACTTGCGATCGCGGCATCATATGCCGTTAGCTTTAGACTTGGACACAATTGCAAGGTGCTAATTGCCCTCATAACCCTCATCGAGAGAAGTGAACAAGTATTATGTCCCAGTATGTCCCTAGCGTCCTGTGTAGTACTTATATAACGGGCGTCCATAAACATTAAAGTTGTATGAAGCTTGTATCAATACCATGCGAGAAGTCCCATATACAAATTCGCTATAGAGGGGATAAGTCAGCAAGTCAGCATTCAAAAAAGTACCAAGCTCCGGTCTCGAATCTGACCTGATCTTCCCCACACGAGACAATCTACGAAAATAGCGTCTATAAGCAGGAGAAAGAGTCGGGAATAGGGAAAGCATACCTTGGTACAGTCAGACCCAATACAGAAGATCCTTCCCGTATGACCACCATTGAGATCAGCTACCAGCGCCCCCGTTTTCCGGTCCCACACCTATGCAACACTTCAGCAAAAGAAACTCCTGTCTAATTTGATTACATACCTTGATACTCAAATCATAGCTCCCGCTCAAGGCATACTCATCACCAAGCGCCACGCTCCTCACTAAATCCGCGTGCATACAACGAGCCTCTGGCTGCTGCCTCGCCGGCTGTGCATTCGCACTCCCACACGCCTGACACACCACGCTTCCGACTGCCCCATTAGGGAGCGCCGCATTGCCCGTCGAGGAGGTTGCCAGCGGTACATTGGTTGCTGGAGGATTAGCAGAGTTGTATTGCGTTTCCGGAGAGGTTGACCATCCCTGGACGGTGGTGATGTCGAAGAGACGGAGGTGCTTGTCAGAGGACCCGGAGAGGATGAAGGGCGGTTTGAAGTCGATAGAGGCAATTCTAATCCATAGAGTCATTAGGATAATTCTGGAATAAAGGGGGAGGCGTTGCTTACCCTCGGGTGTGGAAGTTCTCGAACGTTCTGAGGAGCTTACCAGTTTTGGTCTCCCAGACTCGCACAGAACGATCTCCGGAGCCAGAGACGATGTATTTTGGGGAGATGGACACCGCGTTGACTGCGGCGCGGTGAGCGCCGAGTACGAACTGAGGCGCCAGATCTGGAAAGGTATAAGTTCGGACAGTCCGATCTGCAAAATACACATGAGGCCAAGTAATGAAGCGGGTAATGTAGCTGACCGACCTTTTGAGCAGGACACCAAGCGCTCATCATCAAACCTCACACAAAGGACACTATCCTCGTGGTCAGAAATCACCTTGAGCAGCTTGTTCTTCTCCAGATCCCAAACTGCCACTCTCCGATCACTCCCAGCACTGGCAAGGATCCCGTTATGCACGCAGATACTCAAGACAGAGCTTGCATGCACATCGCCAATAACCCGCTCCACCAACCCAGTCGTGAGATTCCACTCCCTGACAGTTTTGTCCCGCGAGCCAGTGAACAGCACCTGCACGCCGGTAGCTGGATATGTGTAGAGTTGCAAGCAATATATTGTGTTCGTATGCGCGTTAGTAGGCGTTCCACGAGTCTGGAGAGCGGATAATCGGTAAGCGGATGCGAGGAACCGGTGTTGCAGGCGGACATGTGTCTGGTGTAGTAGTTTGTAATCAGGCTTGAGAAAGGACGAGTGCCCGTGTGATTTGAGGACAGAGGGCGCGGAGTGGCGAGCTTGCGCGCGGGATGTGGCTCTGCTGGTAGATGGTCCATTAGAGATCGGATGATGGGTGTTGCTACCTGATGCTATCGACGATGATGTCGAAACATTCATCAGAGGTGCACCGGAGTAGGACATGGATGCAAATCCAGAGTCGAGCTCGGCTTGCATTAAAGTGAGTTCTTCTTTCGCAGCTTCGACGTCGTATACGAGGGAGCCTGCAACTTCTTCTGCGTCCGCTTCTTCGTCAGAGTCGCCCATGCCCTCGTCATCAGAGTCATCCCAGGCAGTGGGTGTGGCTGGATCGAAGTTGTGAATTCTGGGCGGTTGACGCCAGATCCAACGACGTTCGTGGCATAGGGACTTCCAAATAGCTTGGTCGTTTGCGAGAGACTGCCACCGCCGACTGACCAGGGAGCATGTAAGCAACGTCTGGTAGGGCAGGTGCGAGAATATCTGCAATGAAACTTCGGCGGGTAGAGACTAAGGCAAAGAGGGTAAGAAGCCAAATTCAGAATGAAGAATGGCCAAGCACGTACACCGACAACGTCGAATTGTAATAACGGAGCAAGGCGCCTCTGAATAGTGGCAAGGCGAGATCTGGGTAGCGATGCCAGCAATTGGTACGCCAGTTCTGTAACAAAGCAACGATGAATCGGTGTCTTGGGCGAGCGAGACATATCACAGACGCACCTTCGCACTCTTGCACAGAGTTCACGCCCGACAGCAAGTCAATGTTCCTTGCAGGAACTCCTTGTACTTGAAGTTGTAAGGCGGGTGCATGCTGATTAAAGTCCTCATCGTTGTAGCCTTCGTCCGATAAGTGGAAGTTCATGAATTTCGAGAGAGAGAAGTGTATCCGTCCAGTGTGTAGTTATTTAACAAGAAAGAGAAATCGTCGACCCTTGCTTGATCTGCCTGCACCTCAGGCTTTCAAGGGGAATCAAGCGTTCGGGCATCAGGCAACGCCCCTTTCGCTCACGTGGGCGGGGATAGGCCTTATTTTTGGATTACATATGTACGCTTCAACAGGCTTCACCCCGCCAATCAAATTTACGATACAGTCAACGGGAATAATGCAAGCCACAGGAGCTTTTGGGGTTCTCTTGTGGTAAGTAAAGCATTTTCAAGAGCTGGTCACTCTCTCGTGCAGTGAAACAAGACTCATGACTATCGGGAGGCGGTGATTGGGCCAAGTGGTGTGGTTTTGATTGGACACGCTCTAAAGCCAATGGCAACGCCGACCACTCTAGACCCAGTTGCACGATGGATCATACCAGGATCATACCTCGATCATACGACGAGACAGTCTGCTGATGATGAATCTAGTCTTTTTAGCTCTGTTACATTTGCACAAGGATTCAATTACTTCTATACTGTCGCCTTCGTCAAGACGGAGTGCCAGTGCGCAAGTTCGCGTCTTGTTCCATCCGACCCTCGTACCGGATCCCGTCTCTAAAGAACGCTGCCAAGCCTAGAAGGAAAATCATCGATAGCAAAGAATTAAAGCATGTCAGTCAAACGTCCGGAAGAAATCTGCATCATAAAGAAGACTTCGGATGGGGCGGAGACGATGAAAAGAACGGAATGGAGAACGCGGCCACAAGAATTAAAGAAGTTATAATGATAACGGCAGCATAAGATTGACGCCCAGAGTCAACGGCGCGTCTTTGATGTTTGGTGGTGGGAGATGACGGGCGGTACGACGATGAGGGGGGAGACGGGAAGAGCTGGACATACCCGATGGATTTCAGGCCATGAATACTGTGCAATCTGGATTAGTTTCCGCATATGAGAAGAAGGAGAGGTGTACTGACTAATATCCTTCAAGATTTCGTTTGATCTCGTCGCCTTGGCCGGTGGGTACGCCGGCGAGGGTAAAGATTATTTTCGTCGAATCGCTAGATTGATCGAGGGTGGTAGTCAGAGTACCGGTGTGCCCTGGATGATCGAGAATTATTGGGATGAATCTCAGAAGCAAAGTGGTGCAAAAGTTTTACCTGCAGGCCAGGTAGGACTCTGCAACGCCCATGTTTGTACGATCTCCCTCGGGGGCGTCAGAGAGACATATTTTCCCTTAACGCCTCCACCAAAGAGAGAAAACTCTGTGTCCGCCTGTGCACTCGACTAAACGCGAACACCGATGTAAGTTGAAAACGCCAGAGCAACGCCAAAGTCTGCATTGAAAGACGAACCTGGGCAGCAGAGCGAGTCCACAAGGGGATCTTCTTCTCATCCGTAAGGAATCCAAACAGATCCTCAGCTGAGGCCATGAACGTAGCCTCGACAGAGACAGTCGACGTGTTCAAAGCCTTAGCCTCTGCAGCCTTTTTTACTGGCTTCTCAGCAGCAGCAGTTGAGGAAGAGGTAGCCGAAGACGTGGAAGATGTGGCGGCAGCGGGTGCTGGTGTGGCGGAACGGCTTGGATCCGCGCTCACAGTGAGATCCTTCCCGTGGGTCTCCACAAGGTCGACGGGGAACCTGGCGAAGATAGCTTCAAGGAGGGGAGGCATGCTTGCTTTCGCCATAGCAAGGAGATCATTGACCGCCGGGTTGGAGCCTGTCGATAGGGTCCAGAAGAACTAGATTGGAGCATTGCTACATTAGCCATGATATTGCGGCGCAGCGCGAGAGCGAGACGAGTGCAGTGTGAGACGTACAGTGTAGTCTGATAGACGATCGACAGTGACTTCGTGCGAGACTTCTGGGATTTCTAAACGCCCCTTGGCCTCAGTTCCGTCTCCAGCAGTCCCCTCCCAATCCAAAGTGATTCTGCAATCGTATATTGTGATTAACCTATTTGTCGATCGTGATGAGAGGTTGACATAAAGTCGCAGCGGATTCAATCGTTAGTCCCATGTACCCAGGAAACAATCGGATATGATTCACGTACTTTGACTTTCTCTGCCCCAGCTCGATATCCCCCTCAATGTCCATTATGGCCGATATCCTCAACTCCTCGCCCTCCTTGTCGCCAGTGACAGTCAGGTTGACCAGCTCCCGCTCAAACCACTCCTTCCCCCACTTCGTTACGTTTTTGTTTTTCCAGTGCCAGTTTGCGGTGGAGGGTGGAAGCGCCATGGGTACGTGCTCTGCGAACGAGTGGTGGTAGTGTAATAAGTGTTGAGATGGATGTAAGATGGATAAGATATGGATTCTGTATGGGACGTGACGAGGAAGCGATGAGCAGACTTTTGCGTTGTGCTTATTTACGCGTTCTACGAATTTCCAGCATTTTCGTTCAGGGTTTCCTCTTCCGGCAAACTGTGAGACTGAGGTTGACTTGAAGTTCGGAGACTAGATCGTACGTAGTAACATGGTATAGCTAGGACCTACTGCAAATACGGGGATGAGATGAACCCGACCTTAGGAACTAATCAGGAGTGGAGGAAAATCTGAAGAGGGGAGCGCCGGCGTGGAGCAAATCCAACACTGTATGCGATATACCTGTGAGCCAACTGCAGCTCTCCGCCTGTGGATCTGAGGATCTGAAGATAGAGATCCAATAAACACCTCGCGCGAAAGTCAATTGAGCATTCAACACCGACAGCGAACACTCTTTGGGGTCCAACCTCCTAAGTAAGGCGACCGACTATGTAGCGAACCCGAACCTGCAGGCGGTTCCGAGATTCGAGAAGATATAGCAATCTGGACAGGTCGCGCCTGAGTCAACAGCATGTAGATTGGAAGAACGAAGTTCAACAGTAAAACACGTACATAGGTGACGGGATGCGCCTGGCACAACTCCTTTTGCTACTGGCTCTCTGATGACGAACAGACGTCGGGCAAATCGTCAAGGTTGTCTATGGTGTCAGACTTTGTTTCCAGGGACGTTTCTGAGAGCTTGTCGGACAGAGTAACAAATGCGCCGCGGGAAGGCATCGGTCGTCCTGACGTTGGTTTAACAAGCCTGCAGTCAGGAACTTGGCAATCTTGTGTACAGGAGTGTGTAACTCGTGTTTATGAGCGCAGCCGCGTTTTGCAAGGGTAGATGCTCTAGTGCATTGCTTGTCAGAGAATTAAGCGTTAACAGACCGATTTGATCGAACAGAAGACTTACACCCTTGCCAACATCATACCGTCCTCCTGCCATAAGAGTAGACATGGGGAGGGATCTCCGTTTCGCTAGACGCGAGATCAGCCTGTCCACTCGTAAGTAAGTGATGTCAATCGATTGTTCAGGGACGCTCCCTATCAGCGTGTCTGGAAGAGCAGCAAGTTCCGCCGCTCATGGGTGCAGGCAAGAAGATACAAGTTCGGCGTCGGACGAAGTTGGTCCAGCGCAGGGAATAAGGCATGTCAGCGAGTCCACAGGGGGTGGCCACTCGTCTGCAATAAAGCTAAATTCCGAGGCCGGTGGAATCAGAAGGGTCGAAGATCTTCGAAAAGGGGACATCGATACAGGTCATTTCCTGCTCAGGTCCTTGTGTCCATACTTGGTTAGGTCAGTAGGAACGCACGAGTGAAAGGAAAAAGGCAATTAAGTTTCACTCATTGGATTTCGAATGAGAATCGCTCTTGGAGTGTCGATACCCAAGAAACGTGGAAGCAATCCGCATAGGAATTCGAACACTCTAATTCAAACATGGCGATGTCCAGCAAGTAAAAATTATCGGGAATGTGAATAAGAGGGTGGGCCAGAACGTATGATATCTGTCATGCATCGAATATGTTAGCGCTACATCCCACTCCGAAGTAACTGTGCAGACACACCAATAAGATTACTGTGTCAGCATAAAATTTCGATCCTTGATTTGCTGCTTGTTATCACGCCGTCTCTGCAACCTCTCAGCCCGCCCCCCAGGACCATCATAGGGTATGACCTTCGGCGTCAACACAGTCCATAACCACTCCGGATATTCCTCGTCCGGCAACGCCATAACGGGGGGCTGTCCCTTGAGATAATTAAGGCCAGGTAGTATTGTGTCTGCCGGACATGATGATTTCGGACGGGAAGTCCCTATAGTTCGATCAAGTCGCGAAAAAATCAGTTCAT
>CEMG01182231.1:0-12152 GCA_001179705.1 Baeospora myosura | reverse complement strand
TGGTCATTGTAAAAAGCTGTCGAGGGGGAGTAGCTTGAAGTACAATGAAAAATACAAAGACGACCCGGCCGCAGCAGCAAAATAGTACAGTACAAAAAGTCCTAATTTGGTAATTTTGGGTAACCTCATCCCCATCTCGACTCGGACTTGAACCTAGTCTCCCGTAGTCATCCCAGGCGCTTAACTTGCATGTCAAGACACCATACAATGCGGGTCGCTATGTTGTTGATTTTTCTGCACATCTTCAACTTCTGCACAGGCGCCTTAGATGACTGGGTAAACCTAGCCCAGATGCCTGTTGTTTCTGGTCAGTTTCCGGCTCGCTGGACAGTTGCGGTGTCCATGGAATTCTTGTTTTCGTGGATATCCGGGTCGCTGTTGTCATCCTAGAACGGCGAGTATAAATTCGAACTGACAGGATCGTTGTTTCTCCGCCCAGNCCCCCCTAAGAGCCTCAGCCACTGAACTCAGATAGTCAACATGCACCGTCACCGTTCAAACAATGTGCATCGTATATCGAGACAACATGCTACCAGACTCGACGGTCTACCCCACGATATCAGGTTGCTCATCTCGGGGTTTATGGATGGGCGATCGCTTCGAAGAGTTTCTGAAGTATGTCTTTTCTTGTCTTAGTTGGCAGATCAATGCTAATGCTTTCCGTTTGCCTCGCAGGTCTCGGAGACCTTCAGGGAAACTATCCATACTAGCCATGCTTCAGGAGAGCAGTACCGAATTTGGTTGGCGGCAGAGTTGATGACGTCGGGACCAATTCCGGAATCTCTGCGGGACAAACCAAGCCGTGACCTGCTGCTAAACCTTCGAGACTATTGCTCGTCGTGGACTAATCTAACATGGAGGGAGACCATTTTGTACACCCTTGTGCCAAGGTCCAGATTATCTAAACCTCAATGGTTTGACGGTACCTGCAAGATGGGACCTTGTTTTATCGGCGAGTCGGGGGGCTGTCTGTATACTGTGGCTTCTCTGAATGACCAACCGCCCAAGTCGGTCGCCGTAATTATCCAGCTTCCGTCAGCCAGGACTGGCCAGACCTCCGAATGTTGGACGATTCTGGTCAACTTCCAGATCATGGCTGTGGCTTGTGACTTGGCCAATGACAAGGCCGTGCTCCTTGAGCATGATAATAATGGGTCAGTGGTGCCCAGGTTTTTTTCTGCATAACTTAGTCTGATTTGAGCCAACCTCTAGCTCCGGGCGGGTCAACCTACATCGCTTTCGTATCAGTACTGGCGAGCAGTTGACGTTGGAGCCGGGTCACGTCTTCTCCTTAGGAAGTCCCATCTCTGATGAATGGGACGGTGGGTTCTGCACGCAGTTAGAAATATTTGGAGACGTGGTTGGCGTCGGTTTTGCCCTGCCGAATCAAAGGATCTGCACCACCGATGCAGTATTATTCGTCAGATTTCGCGGGGCAGGGCATGGCTCGGAGTTCGATCTGATCAAGCAGGTGAGGATCTGATTTCAATTCTTTCCTGCGTTCAAATGTCTCAGTATCTTCATAACAGTTCGAAAGTTACGTAGAATCCCAGTTCTGGAGTTTCCATTTCATATCAGAGGACAGTGTGCTACTTTGCGAAACCTATCAGAAAGTAGACCAGAGCTCTTCCTCGGGCGAAATCACGGTGCTCACCGTCAGGATGGTCGCTTTATCGGATGACCCATCAATTAGCATCGACATCAAGTGCAATCGCGACATTGAACTTCCTAAACAATTGCAGACTTATTTCAATGATGTCAACCCCCGTGTACCGATGTCTGAAGATGACCCATGGCCGCCTATTCTTCCCGATGGCTGGAACATTTCATTCGTCAGAAATGTCTCCACTCGAATCCCGGGGCACGGGATACGCCAACCCGGGAGCAATGATTATGCAGTAATAGCCTCGGAGGGAGAGAAACCATGGAATGGACCATTCCACGTAGACCCCAAACATCATCTCATAGGTTTGAAATTCCAGTTTCCGGCGTCACAGAGGAAACCAGATCAGGTCTGGCTCTTCAATTTCGAAGAGTTCATCCATTACCAGGGCCCCGGGCAAGTTCGTAGTCCGGAATTTCTTCGGTCGGAGGGATGGTTCCACACGCTCAATTAGTGATGTCGAAAGCAGGGCTCAAAGCCGTAGGCCAGCCCAAGCCGGGCCGTAGAAAGCCAGGCCAGGCCGGGCCAAAGTCCCTGGCCTTCGACGGCTTTTGGCCTGGCTTTGCGTTTTGGAAAGCCTGAGCCGGCGGCTCAGGCCGTGGCTTTTTTCAGACGCCATTGACCCCCTCCTTGAGCGCGTAAGTCGACAAAAACCAAAGTATTGAATCTTTGATCGAGGTTTTCATGTGATGATGCTCTACGCTGAACTTCTGACTCACAAAAGTATTGCTGGTGCGTACTTTGGGTGAAAAGTGAGTTATCAATACCAGTGACACGTCGAAAATACCGCTGACAATTTTCTCACCTATACCTCTCTGAAGCCGTGGCCCAAGCCGGAGCCGGCCCTAGCCAGGCCAGAGCCGTCGACAACGGCCTGGCCTACGATTTTGACGAGCCTGAGCCGCCTCAAGCCAGGCCAAAGCCATGGCTTTTGGGCCAGGCCGGGCCGCCGACATCACTACGCTCAATGGGGGAGGCTCATTTTCGGTACCGGAGACCGCAGAATTGTCAGTGAGGACCTGAACCCTAGCGCTTCTAGGTTCCACGGCTGGACACGGGCTCCAGTCCGTGACCCATTGGTTAATTATTGGTATTCCCAGACCTATCACATCCCGATCGGTGGCAACAACGATCGCCACCGGAACCCGAATATGAAAGTACAGGCAGTGACAACACCGATACCCTATGCAACGCGTGTTGTCATTACGGAGGACAACCTCATCATTCTCGCTGTGAGTCCTCTTGCTCCAAATTGTGTTCCAAATTGTGTTCAAGAGGCTAATGTAATGGCAATGGCATCAGGACGGTAAAGACCTCGGTCATCCTGGGTCTTCGGCTGCGGCACGGGTGTACATCATGTGAACTTGTGTTGTCTTGGACATCAGGTATATTCCCTCTGCTCGTTATATCCCTCATGCAAACGGCCTCGGTCGTATTTCTTGTTTTTATCGTCCTTTCCCTCGTGTCTCGCTTCTCCCACTATGACGTCTCTATCTCTTATCTAGTGCTCTCTCGCGGACAAGAATCATGCTTTACTCCTGTTTCATCACGCTCTTCCATAACTGCCTTTCACCACCCCCAAATACCCGAATAACCCTAGCAGTTTTCAGTGAAACTTATCCAGATCTCTGATCACTACTTTTGTAGATACTACTCTAGTCTGTAACTCTTCCCGATTCCTGCCAGTCCATTCCTCGAATACAACCGTTCCATGCTCTAGTTTTACCTCGTACCCTCACCCTATACTGTTATATAACACACTGTCCCTATCTCACACTCCTCGCCAAGCTATTGAACTCGATTTGTATGTATAGCCGCTTCTAAGATGGCAAATGAGTCTGAAAATACGGATGGCCCATATCGAGAAATCGTTGAAAGGTGAACATCTAGTAAGTAGGACTTGCGTGATTCCAGGTGTAATTGTATAAGCGCGGTATGTAGATACATTATGCATGCACCCGCAAGTATATAAGTGTAGTCTAAGTCTAAATGAGGACAAGGACGAGGGCATGAATGCGCAACGTGTGCTGTCCATCCCATTAGCTCGAGGTCCTCCCACCCGGCGAGCATTCCGCATCCCAATCCACAGGCGTGAACTCCTTGACCCGTTCCCTGAACGCAGCGAGTGTGCAGAACTCGGGTGAACCGGGGAGGTGCTTGTCCTCGTCGGCGCACATGGGGAGGACCATGTTCTTGTTTTGGTAGCGCATTCGGATGACTGTGAGAGAAAGACAAAAAAGGAGAGTTGATTTAGGAAGGGGTGGCAGAGGGAGAAGACGGTTGAGACATACAGTGCTCCGGTGATCGTTTCGCCTGGAAGGGTGACATCACGGCCTGGAGGAAGGATGGCGACTTCTCTTCAGGGGCTTTCTTGAATAGCTCGAACGTTATTGAAGCAGTGAACGCAGGCCATCTAATAGTAAATAAATTCATCAGAATCAGATTGTTATATCACACCGCCGCCCAGAGAGCCATGCAGAGACGTACTTCTCATCATAGACGTCCAACGTCGAACATATCCCAGCCAGAGTCGTATCGTGCGTACTGTGCACGAGAATCTTCAGCGGGTCCTTCTCTCCCTGCTCGACCTTATTCTGCATCTTCGACGAAATGTCTGCGAGGAGTCGGCCCATGCCCAAACGGCGCACTTCTTCGGTTTTATCTGTGATAGCATCAAGCAGGAGAGAGAGGGGACGGCGTGTTAGCATGTTGGAGACAAGAGGGGGATAAGACGTGAGACGGAAATGTTATCTCACACCCTGGAAGCAAAAGAAACGTTGTATGAGAATGGAAGGCAATTGGGTTGAAATGTGCCAGGGACGTACCTGCGAACCATTCATTGACGACACCTCGCTCCTACAATCCAGATAATGAGACGATTAGCTTGACAGCGCCAAATCTGAGGCAAGAGATGCGCACAATGATATCCACTACACTCTTGTCCTCAAATTCAGGTGGGACCTTGATATTATGAGCGATAGCAGCGCGGACCTAATTTCAATGATGAGCACGGCAAATGATCGCACAAAAGGGCAACGTACGGTGTCCAGAATACCTGAAGCTCTAGGTTTGCCATCTATGCGAATCGGGTTTCCTCCCAGGTATTTCGACAGCTTCTTGTCTAGTGGTTCCAGAGTGTGGTTGTAAGCGGCGGCCGCGGCTAGTAGGAAAGTAATGCGATGATTTTCAACGAGTTGTCGCCTTGACGTCGACACACATACCTTGAGCGAATCCAATCTGTAAAATTTCGAGGCGTTTGCAGGAATACGTGTTGCCAAACAGGTTTTCGTCTTTCCCGTTCCTGCATGGGCATGCGCGTTAGCTCGTGTGGAGAGGGTCGCGGGGGGGTACTGACCGGACTATCACTGGCGGAATGGCTGAGGGATGGCATTTGGATGTGGGATATAGCCCGTGTATGACTTGGTATAGTGATTCTATCGTGCGGGGCATGTTTGTGCTCCTAAAGATGCTGTCAGTGTTTACGCTCGACGACCGACGGCATGATATCCACATACCGGAAGTAAGCATCTCCTGTGTGCTGCAGTGAGTCCGGGAGGAAGCCGAGTCTGAGTGCAGAGGTGCAGGGTGGATGAGGACGGGTGGTATTGGGATGGTGGGCACAACGACCCACTTTTCGACGTAGAGGCTTCTAAGAGCTTTCCCGTAGTTGAGCGTAGACTGGCGAACAGCATGAGCAAGGCGGATCTGAGCAGACCGACCACGAAACTCACTTTTCGGCCAATGTCCGTCAACTCTCCCAACAGACTGTCAACGGAAGCATATGGTCACAATCCAGGGAGAAAGATAAGGAGATGAGAACCAGGACATGCGTCAGATAGAGATGGAAGTGGTAAAATAACGCACCACTCGCCCTCCACTCTGGTTCCATCCGCTCGTTCCACCACCCTGCGCGTCTGTAGGAACTCATCCGGACTCACACTCGACCCTTCACCCGACATCCCTGAGACCGTGGCACTGAACATCCGCGCTGTCTTGCACATTATCCAGTGCTCCGGGATATTCGCTGGAGGACCTGCGAGTCTCACACCGACAGGTGTGCGTTCGCCTGCAAGTCCCATTAGCTGTCCGCTCCTTTCCCAGGGAGTCAAAGGGCCCACCATGCCGTACGTATACGTGAACCTGTTCCAATTGGAGGCCCTGTGGTGGCAGCGGGTATTTTTCCACGTCCAAGGTCAGTTGGCTGGGTCGATAGAGGTTTTGGTTGTCGCTGGTGAAGTTCAGAGAAGAGCCTATCGCCATTGATAATAGAGGTCCAGAAGTGAAGGTTGACGCGTTGGTGGTTCGAAATCCGGCGACAAGGAGGGAGGTGTAGGGGAATAAAAAGACAAAGACACAAGCACGGTACAGGGCTCGGTTAGATCCAAAGTGCATGGAAATTCGAAGGGGATATAACTGCGGTTATTCAACAGGAGACATCCAAGTGAAATGCAATGTGAAGGGAGGAAGGAAGGAATAAATGACGATCGTTACCGCTTGGGCGATCACGAATTGATCCACGCGGGGTCATGATGTACACATGGGTGAAGGAAATACATCTAATTGCTTGTGGTGGTACTGTAATTGCACAGTGTACATACATCGACTGGTTCTTCTCTGGTTCTTCTCCTTGACACTTCTAAACTGTTTGCGATGCTCACAAAGCCATGCCGCACTCCCCACATGCGCAAACCCTCAACCCCACACCTCATGCCCTCGCGAATGCTCAAGCTCACAAGCGGACCCTAGGTCTCAAGGCCGGATAGCAATCTTCAGCGCGCCACGGCTGTTCATCTTATCGAGAGCTGCCTGGTAGTCGTCGAGCTTGAACACGTCGGTAACCATGCCCTTGACCCTGACCTTGCCGCTGTCGAGGTACGCGACCGCGCGCGGGAAGCAGTAGGTCTGCGAGAAGGAGCCGATAATCTTGATTTCGTCACCGAAGATCTACAGAACGACATTATGTGCTCAATTTCCATGCAGGAGGGAGGGAAAAGGAGGCGAACTCACCTTGGAAGGCGGCCAGTGCACCCGCGCCTTGTTCTCGTAGACTCCGTAGAGCATCAGTGTTCCTCCGCGCCTCACGTAGTTGATGCTCTCATCAGCCAACTTCTCCACACCGGTTGCTTCTACGACGACGTCGAACCCGTATGGGTTGTCATCCTTGAGCTTCTGCCACTGCGCCTCGGGGTTCTGCCTGTCGAGCTCGATGTACTCGTCACCGGCGTCAAGGTCCTTGGCGATATCCATCTTGATGCCCTTGTTCGCGGCGATGACGACGCGGGAGGCGCCGTTAAGTTTGAGGAGCTGTGCGAGGATCAAACCGGTGGGTCCAGCACCGAGGAGGAGAACTTCGATTCCGACAGGGGGGTTAAGCTTGTCGAGTCCGTGGATGGCACATGCGGCGGGTTCAAGTAGGGTGGAATCCTCGTCACTGAGGTTGTGGATTTTGTAGAGCTTCTTTTGCTGGCTGGAAACGCAACGAAGTCAGATTGACGTCCAGGGTGAAGATAGGTGGATATATGCGCGTAGAAAGGAAGTAGGGACTTACTAGACGATGTACTCGGCGAAGCCACCATCCTGGGTGACACCGCGCGCGTTGAAGTCCTCGCAAAGGAGGGTCTGTCCACGACGGCAGTAGAAGCAGTTTTCGCACTAAAATGTGATCATCAAGCATCAGCATAGGAATATATAGCAGATAGAAGCATTATCCGAATGCCGGCGGTGGGTGTTGGAAGGTAGACATGTGGCGGTGTAGTGTATCATGAATCATGATTCGTGGTGGGACTAAGACGAAACTTAATCATGGTACTTACGGTAATTCCGACATCAGCGACGCAACGGTCACCAATGGAGAAGCCCTTGACGTTCTTGCCCATCTCAACGACTTTGCCGATGGCTTCGTGGCCGGGGATGAGCTGGCAGATATGTGGTCAGTACGAAACCGCGGCAGACTATCCTGAAACATACAGGGAATTTGGCGATGAATTCACCTGTGCAGCTCGTCAGGACGCGTTTCAAAATCCACTTGTAAAAGTTCACGTACCATCGTGGATGTGTCCGTCCGTTCCGCAAACACCTGCGAGCGAGCGACGAGTAGAAGTGAGTAGGCAAGAACAATGATGTCATGGCAGCGCTGAGCGCGACATACCACAGCAGCTCACTATAAGATAGTCGGTCAGCAAAACAGAACGAGCAAAACTTTTTATAACACACCTTTGAGCAGAACATCATCGTCGCCGACTTGCGGGATAGGAACTTGTTTAATTTCAAAGTCTTGTGGCTGCTCGTCGTCAGACCAGCTACCAGTGCCGTACCATGAATGATACACATACCTTGTTGTACCAAAGAGCTTTCATAGTTCCTTGAGGCATGTTGAATTGATTTTAATTGAAATTGAAGACGTATATGTGATATGGGGAGATGGCAGTCAATACGAAGGAGCTTGTTTCCGACGCGAGTGCTTTATACAACTGCGATTGCAGATGTCCCGATTTAGACGTGATTTCCATGGAAGCTCGCTTAGCTCGCGTAATTCGTCCGATTTCGAATTTGGTCCGTGACGTCATTTCCTTTTATGGATTCTCTATGCTATTCCTGGAGCATTTTTTCCATTTTTCTCGATCGTTATCGATTCAAGAGCAAATTCCAAGAGCTTTATTGCAGCAGATGATCATGACACTTCGAAGTTCGCCCTGCGTGCAAGCTGCGGCAGTGGTCCGGATCCTCTGCCGCTCGGGTCGCTTTAAATTATATTATCCTTGATCAAGGCGGTGCCCTGTCACCATCCATAGCGATCATTACATTCGTTCGGGTTGGGTTGGATACGAGAGTCCAGGAAAATGTAAGATGTTGGTGATACATATTGTGCCAACGGGCACGGGCGGCGGTTTCGAGTGGGAAGGAAAAGGGGATATGGTTTGGAATATATTCGAAACGATGATGGTTTCTCAAGTGACCATTTGGAGAACGTAGGTGCACTTTACGTCCGCCTAGCCCCAGCACGATTTTAGCGCGATCTTCTACGAATTCGATGTACGAGAGTGGGGCGGCGGTATCTCCGGAGCTTGAGAGAGTTTGAGTCTGTATGGCAGAAGCGGGGTTTTGACCGTGGAGAACGCAAGAAGAGAAGGTGTGTAGTGGCTAGGGACGCAAAGACGTGACATTGTGCTTTACAAGTATCTCCGATGAAGACTGCCTCGCGGCCTCAGAGATGGGCTGGATGATGCGAGTGATGGACCTGCGGACGATAAGAAACATACATGTTCTGTTCGGAAACGTCAGAATGCGCGCATACGAGATATATCACCACACCAATGCTCCTGCTTGAACGAGTTTCGCGGTTAAGGGGCTGATCTGAGCTAAGTAGCAGGGCAAAAGATCGGGAATGGAACTGCGCAGTGTCGTCCTGATGTGGCCAGGTTCGGGGATGGGAACCACTTTAAAGCTACTTTCGACGAGAAGGTAGCCCGATATAAAGTACACTGGCTAGTCGGATGTGGATCGACTCCCCAGCCGGCGCGTCTGGGACCGTAAGGATGTCGCAGAGGTATGGACACGCACAGCTCAATTTCAACGTTCCTGGGGTATGTCTGCTAACACCAGTGCAAGACAGCAGATGTAATGTTCAGACACATTAAAATTACAACATTTGGATCCTAAACGTCCTGAGCAGAAGAGTGAGAATGCGTCGTAGCGTGATCGTTGAGTTGAACTCACCTTGATAGCTTGGCTACCCTCTTTTGCTGACCGCCTTGTCGACAAACGATATCGATTTGAACAGCTGGGCAATACCAATCTGCCTCGAGATTGGATCGTATGAGTCAAAGTGTGGCCATTAGGAAGACGAGGACGGATGGCTAGAGGAGATAAATCAGGCTTGGAGGTAGCCTCAGGAAGAGGCTCAGGCAGATGATGCAGGAGGCTGAGCCGGTTTATTGCTCCCGATCTATCTACGGCAACCGCTCTCCGATCAGAGTCATACATACCTGAGTCCTACCAACACTTCTTGTTCTTGAACTTCGAGTACGAAATGCCGAAAAGCGCTTCATCGCCGACCAAAGCCTCCTCTGCTCGATCCAAGGGACCAATGGCTGCTGCAAGTTCAACGAGCTCGGGTGGTGCACCCACGGTAGCTGAAATGATCAGCTTTGTACAAGCACTGTGCGTCTCCCATGTTTCCACCTAAACACTTCGTGCTCGTTACTGAACGTTGAACATTGAACTCTTATCCAGAGATTCACATACTTCGGGCAAACTGGCGAAGAAGAAGGGCAAAAGAATTCTCAGGACCACAGCGAGGAACAATTACAACGTTAGTCCGCCTCACCGACAGTCCGTGAAAATACTGCTTCTCTTGCATGCCCACTGATATTTTTCACCATTTTGTAGCTGGACACTTCTCAACTGGAGTGCCTCCAGCCGATCAGTGAAGCTAAAAACCCCCACGACAAAACCTCTACCATGAAATACTACAATGAATGTGACGCAAAGGTCAGTACTCTCGATTGTCATTTCTGATAGTGGTGGGTCATTATCTGATTTTACCCTAAAGGCCCTTTCGGAATTCATCTATGGCCCAAATGCGTCTTCATCTTCGCCCAGTGCATCTCCATCCAAGGCTAAAGCCTCTCCACGAAAGCCCAGATATCGCCACTACCACGAAGATGAACCTTACTACAACGTGTTCGATGGTATGAGTTCTGACGACGCGGCATTTGCAAGTGAGTGTTTCCGGTACATTTTGCATCTGTGTGGTATGGCTTACATGGCGTGCTGTGTCCGTAGTGGCTGGAATCATCGCATACTCTAATTCTGGTGGGCGCAGGCGATGAATTTGTGAGCGGCCTTTCCAGCTTGCATTGCGAGGCTAAACGACTAACCGCCGAACTAGACGATCGATAGCTATTCCAAGAGGGGCAATGCCCGCCCTGCTTCAAATTTTCCCTATACTCAGACTATGAACATTCCGTCCAAATCATGCTTTTGCTAGATATTATGTCGGCCCTACTGATTGCCTTCTTGTTGCCTTCCAACTCCCTCACCCTCACCCTCCGCTTCCCAATCTTGCTTATCCACTTGTTGTAAAACCAAATATACTATACAAATACCCCCCAATTCCGTAGTTTCTTGTACTAGCTTTTGTATACCATCTTCGCTGACAAATTTGTATATCATCTTGACAAAATCGTATCAACATGTGTGTCTCAACCTTCGCTAATGGCGGTGATCAGATCAGACCATTCTCTCCCTCAAAATTGGTTCGCATTAGCCAAAGTCGAGGTGGGTAGTCAAAATAGAGCAAACGGAGGGCAAGACGAGTGTTTGGCCTGCCAAATCCGACTCCGGAAGGAGGTTTACTATTGCTCCTGAGACATAGCCTCCTATCTCCAAGTTCTTCTTGTTCTCAAACTCTCAAGAGCCACAAAGGCAACTGCACTTCGTCGACTACAAATTGCCCTCCTGCTCGAATCAAGAGTCTACTGCCACTGACGACAAAGATGGCCGCTTCACGCACTATAACCGAACTGCAAATTTTTGGGCGAGAACTGTTCGTATTTTCCATCCAAGATTGTGCGTTTGTTCCTCAAGCTCTATTTCCGCAGAACAACGCATACCACGGGTCAGTTCGCTAATGAGGAAGGCGAAAGAGTATCTAGTACGGCGGCAATGGATACATACAATGTATGTCTTTTTTTGTTTTTTTTTCTTTGCGAGTGCATCTTGGGGTAGGATTCGTCTAACATTTTTGCTACAGCTGAACTTAGCTCTACTAGGATTCCTCCAGCCAGTCAGCGAAGAGGTCAATCAGGATAACGGGACTATGCGGTACTATAACGATTGCGACGTCAAGGTTCGTCCCATCATATCCGAAGTGAAGGTATGTCTCACGGAATCCTCAAAGGCTCTTTCGGAATTCATCCATGGCCCGGCTGTTCCTTCTTCCACGACCGATGCTTCGTCGTCGGAACCTCAAGGTGACGGCCCTGATGACGCTGAGGACTCGGGAGGGGAGGACGATGAAGACGAAGATTACGGACACGATCAATACGAATACGATGGATACGAAGATCAGGAATACGAACCCAACGTCTTCGATGGAATGAGCTCAGATGATGCCGCCGCTAAGTGTGAGTTCCTTATCTTACCGTCCTGGCCTGTATCGCTGATSGGGCGTCGTTGCACTATATACAGTGGCTGCTATTTTCGCTGGCCGCTGATGGTTTGCGCTGGCATCGAACAAGTGAGTGACCCCCTAAAAAGTTTCAGCTTATTGTACGACTTTCACACTTTTTAATTTGCACCATCATCACTACCAGTCCTGCCCCAGTCGTACTCATACCAATACAATACTTCCAAAATTAGAGAACTGCTCCTACTTAATTCCCGTTATAGACCACCACACCGTTACACTCTATATTATCATACAAACACCATTAATTTCACTGTACCTCCTGTTCTCACTTCGTTATATGCTATCCCTTCAACATTC
>CEMG01182219.1:17055-60183 GCA_001179705.1 Baeospora myosura | reverse complement strand
ACCACATGGCCTCACATGGCCCCAAAATAGTTATCTCCGGTAGTGGCAGTGCGGCATTAGGCTATGATATTTTGCTGAAGTTTATTGGAAATTTACCTACCTATCTATCTACTCGCTTCCATCCATCGACCGCGGGTCGTGTCGACAGCGGACTCAACTCCACTGTAGCCTTAGTGACAGGAAGCACTCTACAGTGCTGTATGTTCGTATACCCTGTAAAGTCGCTGCTTACCACCAGTCTTCCCGATCCAAACCCGTCAGATCTCGCCTCACGTCCGGTGATTTTTGAGCGACTTCAGCATATCGAGGACGAGAGCGGACACCATGTTGTTACAGGCAGAGGTGGGGAGTTGAAAAGATGTGAAGACGAGGTGCGTTCCAGAAAGAAATATGGTACATGTCAACTCCTGAGGCCTGAGGCCTAATCCCTGTAGCCCATCCGATCACCGTGTGCCGTCCAGGCCTTTGGTGCATTGATTGCTGTCGAGGAGGTAGATGACACTCTGATCGTGCGTCGAGTGTCCGAGGTGCGTCCTAAGTATTCAACAGTCTCACCAATCTATTCTAACACAGTCATGTAGAACTCTGCCCAGCTTCTGGGTCTCTCACCACAAGAACTCTTCTCCCTTGAATGTTTTACGGACATCCTGGCAGACCCCCAAGCATCGCTTCTCTGGGACAATATCGAAATCGTGTCCAATCTGGATCCAGCACGCTCGGATGATTTGGAAGCTAAAGTGCTTATCTTCCTGCTTTCGGGCCTGGGTGCAGCCATCGACGCAGCCGATCCATCCCAAGGAAAACTTCCGTGGATATGCTGGTGCTCAATCCACCGATCTCCAGGTTCCAACTCTCGCCTGATCATCCTGGAATTGGAACCGGAAACAGACTTGCTGAACCCTGTCCATCCACCTCCGGCGTATATTCCTGAATCTGAATGCGTCGACTCCCCTGAGAGTAGCAGCAGCGGAACGGATACGTCTGAACGTACGTTGGTGGCGTCCATACCTGCAACCTATGACCCCACGACGTCTATGGATAGACTGCAAGGAGAGGATGGTTGGACCTTACGTGTGGAGGACATTCTCGAGAGCACCACGTCACGGGCGAAGCCTATGGCGGCTCTAGAAGCAATGCGTCGAGCACCACGCAGACCTCTTCTTACTCGCTCAGCCAGTTCACGGCGCCAACGAAACCCACACATCCCTTCACCAAACATCGGCATGATGGACGTCTTCGCCGTCATGTCCCAGATCAACGACCAACTCGGTGGCGCCCCGGATCTCGATACGTTCTTGAAGGTCGTGGTGGGGGTCATCAAGGACCTGACCCAGTTTCACCGTGTTATGGTCTATCAGTTTGACGAGACGTGGAATGGCCAGGTTGTTGCGGAGCTGGTGGACTGGAAGCTGGACAATGGACCGGCAGGGGACTTGTATAAAGGGCTGTTGTTTCCTGCCTCGGATATCCCAAAACAGGCCAGGGAACTGTATGCTACCAGTGAATACGACTGTCTTCCTTTTCATCCACTGATGCTTATCTGGGTTTGCACAGATAAAGTGAGGCTTCTATATAACAGAGATCAGACAACGGCGAGGATTGTGGTGAGGAGCTTTGAGGATCTGGAGGTGCCATTGGACATGACACATTGTTATCTCCGGGCGATGAGTCCTATACACATCAAATGTGCGTATCCACCCCCTCTATGTTCTTCGCATCCAACGGCATCCTCCGATAGATCTGGGCAATATGGGTGTACGAGCATCCATGTCGATCGTACGTCCCTTGTTTTACACCGATCCTGAATGTCCGTAATCGTTTCAACTAGTCTATAATGGCCTTCGGCCAGCTCTGGGGTCTCGTAGCCTGTCATACATACGGCGCACACGGCATGCGAGTCTCCCTTCCAGTGAGACAGATGCTGCGGTCACTAAGCCAGTCGATATCCAAGCATATAGAAAGGTTGATCTATGAGCAGAGGTTGCATATAAGGAAGTTGGTCAGTCTTGCCCCCGCTCCTGAACTGCTGGTTACAATATTGAGTTGCTTTACTTAGATCAATAAGACGGTGTCATCGAACCCTGTATGTCTTCTTCCTTTGTATGGATTTTTACGCGTACTAAGAAACAGACGCCCATCATGTCCAACGCAGACGAGCTTCTAGGTCTATTTGGTGCAGATTTTGGCGCCGTCGTTATCGGCGAGGACGCGAAGATGTTGGGGCCTAACGACCACGGCCAGGAAATCTTGATGACCGCGGCTTATTTTGCCCAGAAGCAGTTCGCGTGAGTCATCCTTCCCTTGTTCTCTTCTACGTATATCAGGATCCAACTTTTTGTGTTTGATACTCTAGCACAATCCAGGTGTCGCACTGCGTAGCGGTGGACTTTCCGGATCAGCATCTGATCACCGGTTTAGAAGTCGTTGCGGGACTACTATATGTGCCACTATCGAGCAGCGGCAAGGATTTCGTATTGTTCCTACGCAAAGGTGAACAGCGCCATGTGCATTGGGCAGGAAATCCTTACAAGGGCGGTCCTGGTGCAAATGATCGAGCAGTCCTGGAACCGAGGAAGAATTTCAGGGTTTGGTCGGAGACTCTGACCGGTCGGTCCAAGCCCTGGTCAGACGAGCAGCTTGAGTCTGCCGGATATCTGGCATCGGTCATTGGGAAAGTGCGTTCTATGTTTCTGCCTAAACGCCTTTCGTCACGCTCACGTATGTTCGATATTCTAACATAGTTCATTGAGGTTTGGAGAGAGAAGGAGACTGCGTTGCAAGCGGATAAGTTGGCAAGCTTATTGTGGTTGAACGCTAGCCATGAAGGTATGTACTACACTGGCCAGAAGGAGTATGGCTGAGCGTGCATCTAGTTCGAACGCCCTTAAACCACATAATCAAGTAAGCACATACTCTACGACATCAAATATGTTTGACTAACATCTGTGGTGGCGATCACCAGTTATCTCGAAATGGCGCTCAATGGCCCGCTGGATGCGGAAACGAGGGATAATCTCAGTCGGTCCCACAAGGCGTCCAAGGTAGCTTCACACAATCGTTTGCATGAACTCATGTTGATAGTGATGCTTGTTGACCTCTGTAGGGTCTTCTGTTCACTATAAACGATCTACTTGTAAGTTTCTTCAACCCTTTCCCTCATCTTCTCGACATTGATGGCGCTTTCCTGCTCAGGATCTCACTCGCATGGAAAGTGGCAACGAGACCTCTTTCATCGAATCTTTTCACTTGCCATCGGCAATCGAGGAGGCTACTTATTCGTTCCAGCATGAGGCCGAGAGAAGGGGCATCATCTTCAAGCTCGACATAGCTGACAGCCCAAAAATGGTCGTAGGTGACTCAAAGAAGATACGCTCAGTTATCCAGAATCTGACCGAAAATGCCTGTAAGTTATTTGTCGGTAGTAGCATGCGGCTTGACTAATCACGACATAGTGGGATACACAAAGACAGGGACGATCACCGTACGCTGTGCGCTGTATGTGAAGTCTGATTTTCGACATGGTCCAGAACAGGAAGTGGTGGAATTTGCTGTCGCAGATACGGGGTGTGGAATTGCTCCGTTGAAGCTGGAAAGTATATTCCGGGAATTTGAGCATGTTTCCACTTCGGAACGAAAGACAAGCCAGGACAGTGGCGTCGGTGCGTCATGTACCCAAACTTTTTGAAGAATCATACTCACGACGATTTCAGGGCAAGGTCTGGCAGTAGTGGGGAGAATAGTGGAGCAACTCGGTGGTCAACTGCGTGTCCAGTCAGATGTCGGGAAAGGCAGTCGCTTTTCGTTTCTCATTCCTTTGTCGATAACCGTGGAACCACCTCCCTTGTTGTCGAAGAAACTGTCCCTTGCTTCCATTCGTGTTACCCCACCTGCCGCTGTTCTCGGGGAGATTAAATCCCTGGTCACGGCGCTCGCTGCCAGCCACATTACGCCCTTATCACTTTCTGCTAGGTCGACCACGCGATCGCCCACTCCTGACGGTTCCCATCCTCGAATAACCGCCCGTCCATTGTCCGAATCTCCGGTACCTGACTCTGGGATGCTTCAGGCGGCGAACGCGCCGGTGGCGGTACAGACGGCCGAGCAGAAGACGTCATCTGGGCTTCCGTCTATGAACAAAATTTCATCTCCTTCTATTCGTGCATCTCCTCTGGGGCTTCCTCTACCGTCAGTGAGTCTGGACACGGCCAAGTTGCGTGTGTTGGTTGTGGAGGTCAGTACAGATTTTGTAGCTTTTGATCACCCCTGACATGTCTTCTCATGCAGGACAACCTCATCAATAGCACCATTCTGGCGAAGCGGATGCGCAAACTTGGCCACACCGTGGTCATTACGACCAACGGCCAATCCGGACTCGACAAAATCATATCTGACAACGCCTTCGATTGCGTGTTAATGGATATCCAGATGCCTATCCTGGGTGGCTTTGAGGCCACCGAGAAGATACGAGCGGCGGAGATATCTCCTGATTTCCATTCAGCAGTAGAGCGTTTATCGTATCAACTCAACGGTCGGATCCCCATATTTGCTGTTTCTGCTTCATTGGTGGAGAAACAGCGCGAGAGGCTTTTGAGCTGCGGCGTTGATGGGTGGATGTTGAAACCTATCGATCACGCGCGACTGAACGCTATTCTCAAGGGAGTGACGGACCCGACTCAACGACAGTCTGATTTGTACTATCCAGGATGTAGTTGGGAGAGGGGCGGCTGGCTTGTGGAACGTTCGAACCAAACCTTCCTTGTCGGACAAGGTTGAAGAGGCTGTTCAATTTTTCTTTTCTTTTTCTTCTTTGGGGGCAACTAGGCGACACTCCTACAAAGTGTCGTCTAATATTGATGACGGGACAATATGTATCTGCTAGATCGGGACTCTGCTCTGCTTTTCTTTTCCTTCTCTTGGGGCAACTAGGCGGCACTCCTACATCGATGAAGTGTCGTCTAATATTGATGACCGGACATCACATGCATATGTATCTGCTGAATTTTGACGGACATTCTGTTCAGTACCAACAATTACTCTATGCTATACTACACATCCAATGTATTCTACTGCGTACCACCATCTCTTATTTAACACCTGAGTAAAGCCCGATGTTTAACTCGCAAGAGTCACAACCTGGTCATCTAGAAAGGACGTTTTACCAAATTGATTATATCGATGTGGTCAGAGACTATGCACGGACTCCGCTGACAATAGGGATTCCCATAGCTTCTAGCACCCGCTTTCCCTTCTCCGTCCAACGTCTCGTCACCTCCGCATCTTCAAACCATGCCTCAGAGCTCGGCGAGTCAACGAGAGACTCCGGGGCCGTCAGGGTTCCTTTCACGGTGTTGAGTCCCACACAGCTTCTGAGGCCGCCTGAGCGGAACCATGAGGCAACATTACTGTGGCCTTTGATTGACTCGAGGACACCGATGATGGCAAGGAGGGTCTCATCGTAGGTGGACACAGAGTCAGAGCATTGAACGGCAATCTCGAGTTCGCTGATATTCAAATTGGCCTGCGCATGCTCAGCAGTCTGTCGTTGCTCTCCTGCCTGTCGTTCGGCCTCCAGTTTTACTCTCTGCTTCTCCTTCCTTTTCTCTTTCTCTTTCTCTTTCTTCTTCTTCTTCTTTCCCTCCCCAGCAGATAATGACACAGCTTCGGACTCTCGTCTCCAAACGGCCACATCTTGAGATCTGATAGCGCCCCCGTAGTCACGGATCCACAGGTGATTCCACGGTTGCATCTGTGCCTTTCGCGTCGAATCGTCGAGGAGGATAGTCGAAGCCACAGAGTAATTGGGGAATTTAGCCCACACTTTCTCTAAGTCTTTCACGGTCTGGTGCTTCATTTCTAACTCGCAGGAGATCAATGCCTGCACAGCGCCGATAAGAGCTGTACGCACTCACTATACTGAGACTCGTCTAATCCAAACATATCTCTAGCCCATATAGCAAGGATGTTGCCGTTTTCTTGGTCTTCTTTCGGAAAACAATGATCGACCATGTCGCGTACGTTATGAGGCTGCGTCGAGCTCCATATCAGCACGTCCAGCGATTGACGCGTGGCCGGATGGAAGAGGTATTGCCGGAATGACGAGATATACGGCCGAGGGTGCACAGGCCGAAGACGGGCACCGTCAGGAGTTGTCTCCGTCGAACCACGTTGACGTTTAGGCCGATAGAGTATCGTTCCGTTGAGATCTAAAACCAACAGTTTACGTGCATCTGTCGGGTCGATAAGCTTCGATGGCGAGCATGTTTGGGCAAGATATTCGGCAGACGGTGAAAGTGGTTGCGCCATTGTGATTCTACGCAGAATTTGGCGAGTCAAAAAAGTCATACATGTCGTAGATAAGTCCAGAGTCAAGAGTCAACATGACAACTAGAAATATGGCTCCGAAGTCCTTGCTTTGTTATGCTGGGCGACCCCTTCTCGAACAAATAGCCCCTATCTGCGTGGGCTTGACTAGGACTGCCGAGTGAGGCCTGAGGCTTTGCAGGGCTTTGCCATGTTCTTCTATCTCTCTTTTCTTCGACCTCCTCCTGGTCAGACGTCGACCTCAGCCAGCATATCAATCACGCCGCAGATTGCGAACGATCTCCGAACAGAGTACTGCGATGCCTCGCACGATATCTTTTACACCTGGTCCAAAGTTTCCACAGCAGGGCTTGTACCCGCAATGAGGCCCACGAAACTGACCTCATGGAGAGGACACTCGAGCGCATATAAGGAGATTAAAGTTCCTCTTCCTCCCGGTGTAGTGCGAGACGGTGACACATGGAGGCTCAGCATGAGTGTTGCACCTACTGGGCAGAGACATCATCCTTCTCCGTATATTGACCTCGGCGAAATGGACTCAGGTCTCGGGAAGGAACCATTTCCGGTTACATCCATGCCAATACTCTTCTCGTCGCGGAGTTGGAAAGCAGGGACAGGGAAGCAGGAGCAAATTGAGAGGGTCTACAGGTTCTCTACACACACGGACGGAGATCCTGTTGAAATTTCTATGACGGTGACGGAGCAGACCTCGTTTGACTTGGACAAGGTGTGTATTCTCACTGGACTATAGGTTATGCGGAGATGTTGATTCAACTTAGACTGTTCTAGAAAATATGGGACAGTGGCATAGGTCTGAGTTCCTGGTTGACCAAGTTTGCGCACATGAAAACACATTCGGGAACCCCCGGACTATCCACAAATCTACACAATGCGTTATTCTCCGGTGAAACGAGGAATATCATCGAATTGGGTGAGCTTGATCATATACAGTCGTGACCTCGATTCATAAACTCCCGGAATAGGTGCAGGGACTGGTATCGTCTCACTGACTTTGAGCGCCCTTCGCTCAGGAATTGTCCGGAGCTCCGAAAGTCGTGAAGATAACATCCTCACCACAGATCTCCGTGCGTTGCTCAGATCAGGCATCTGACTATGTTCATTTAAAGCCGGAATCAGCGTCCGCGATGCCCCTGTTGGAGCACAACATAGCTTCTAACGCGCTCCTTTTCTCTCCGAAATGCCGTCCACAAGCATTGGTTTTGGACTGGGATGATGATGACCTCCCTTCACCGATACTGTCGCTGCAGGCCGGAATCGATGCTATCTTGTAAGTGTCTTTGTCCTCATGCGTCTCTCCGTCTACTCACGGGTGGCCCGAAATTCAGAATGGCGGATGTCACGTACAACACAGCTTCGTTCCCTGCTCTTGTTCGTACGCTGTCGAGTCTTGTCAAGCAGAGCGCCACACCGCCTCTCATCATTCTCGGATACAAGGAACGCGATCCAGAGGAGAGAATGTTGTGGGATTTGGCTGAGGGTATCGGTATCTATTTCACGAAGGTGGGAGAACGGCCTGGCGCGGGAGGTGCAGCGGTCGAGGTGTGGATTGGCGATGTTAGATCTTGATACTACCATTCCAGAAATTCGAGTTTGATTTGATATGACTTGTATCTAGTGGTGCCGCTCACAACTCGTATCAAATGAATCCAGTCGTCGAGTGGTCTATCTCAGATCACAATGATTTGAGGTTTAGATACAGACGGAGACGGCCGTTCCTTATAGGGACCTCCACGAAATATATGCACTTCCTTCCTTCCAGACCATACACGTAACTTTGGGTACGACGTATCACCACTCTTCCACCATGTAAGCACAGCTTCTAACCTTACTCGTTGAACAACTCGCATATATTCACCCGCCCTCAAGGTCCGAATCATCGGAGTCATCTAGCGGAATGAATCGACGTCCTTCTCTCTACAGCGTTTGGATATCAGCCAAGGATGAACAAGAAAGACAGACGTCATGACTCACAAACGGTGATCTTCGTTGCCTCAGAGTGGATTGTACGGTAGAATTCAGTGCGACGTTGGTGGGAGCGACATTGTGCGAAAGATTCGTGAGAGGCGAAGCAGAAGCAGAAGCAGTCAGAGTTGTTGAACCAGGGTCCGTCATTTGAGGCACCACAGCTTTGGAGCCGGTTGAGGTGTTATACATGGCTAACAAGAGGGGCTGCGTATTTCGTTCGTCCGGTTGATTGTTCAATGGCGACTGTGAGGGTCTTGGGGTAGCCGATGGATGGTAAGCTGCATTATCGGTAGAGAAATTCGGTCGTGGGGATAGAGGAGCAAAAGGCGGTCGAGCCACGTGGGAGGCTGAACGAGAAGCAGAGGGAGACCACGCATAATAGTCTGCTCGGCGCAAAAGAGAGCCCATTCCAGACGCATCGTTACTAGTCGCAGGTCCAGAAACACCTGGATATTCCAATCCCAAGGTAGATGTGTCAGGCCTTTCCGGAACCAAAGAAGGGACTCGATGGAGACGCGGCGGGTATTTGGCAGAGGCATTTGTGCTCAGTATAGTGCTCGGTGTTGGTATCTTTGAGTGCGGCGTGTTGACTTTGACAGTTGGGACACGGTGGAGTGCGTTGGATATGATAGACACCGTAGAATTCCTTTGGGGGTTAGAGGCGATAGAAAGATCAGCAAGAGGTCGGCGGGGAGTCCTTGGGACTGGAAAGGGAAATAACGGCTTCCGACCGATCGTAGATGAAGCAGAGGGCGCGCCACGACGGTGAAGATATTGAAACTCTTCTGGACGTGTGTGTAGAGCACCCCGTCGATTGTTAGAGGGAGTGAAAAAATTTGCTAGAGAAGTAGCGAACGATGTCGAATGTTCTTTTGAGCTCATGCTTTTCTGAGCGTCATGGACATTTTGATCGAGGCGACGTTTCTTGTTCGTAGATATTAGGGTCGGCGCGGGTTCGCGGCTGTGGAAGGTACGCTTCCTTCTCTCCTTTGGGGAATTGGCATCCGTAGAGACAGTTTTGTTTGATGATATGGTTGCAATGCCTGATGAAGACGACGAGGAGGCCTTTTGTAGGCTTTCGGTAATTTGGTTGCGCGCCGCTTCAATATGAAGAGGGACTGCTTGAAGCAGCGGAAGCAGGGGGAGGAGGGCCGTGAGCATAGTGCCTTGCTGATCTTGGAGAGTTTGAAGAGCCTGTGCTTGTGTCTGAAGAGCTAGAGAGTAAGACTGAGTGCACTAGAGAGACAAGGTATAAGTCGAAGCTTCCTCCTTGATGATATCAAGATAGATGACATACTTGCTGGATGGCATCTATGCGCTGCTCAAATCCTTCAAACCGAGAATCGAGTTCCTCGCGCAACTGCTCCAATTCCCCAGCCTGAGCGGGTGTGCCAACACACTTCTGAATTTCAGATTGGCTACGTTTCACTGAACGAGCCATAGAAGTGTTAAGGACAATAGAATACAGTAAAAAGTGGCGAAATTACGTGCCTGAATCATAGATTTCGCTCGCCAGTGTCTCGTGTTCGGTCTGGAACATGGCCTTTACTGCCACTATCTCTCGTTTCGCCTCAGTCATACCAGCAGACATTGCGTCTACACTTGCAGAGAAATTGTCAAGGTTGGCCTGCGTATCGTGAAGCAGGATGCGTATGGAAGTCCCGGTTTTGTCGACAGGCGCGATGGGTGGCCTGATCACTTCAGCATAGGGCGGTTGCGCTAAGGTGTCCTTTCGAAGTAGATGAGCCCATAACACTTCAGAAGCAGGCGCACGATGGTTATGCGGCATGGCAGACGGTATTCGAACGAAACTGTATAGAAACTGTATGATATCATATTTCGAAGGGTCATTTAGGGCCGGCTAAATCTAGGGCTTCGCGCGTAACTCACCCTAACTCACCTACATCATCCACCGCGAGCATCAGGCTGGCCCAAATACTTCCTTTCTTGTGTCTTCGGTTGCACCTACTTCTTTCGATTCTTGTTCTTGACACATAACATGGCCTCTGACACTTTGGCAATCGAGGACATTCAAGAGGTGAGGGCTCCGTCCATATCTCTACGAAGCTAAATGAACACGACATAGTCCGAGGTTTCTGGAGAGAATGGGGAGATGTATCTGTTTCAGTGGCTCTCCTCCACGGAAAAGAGGATTGCAGAAGTACCACTGGTGTGCTATATTTCACCTTCTATGCTCTATCGATCTCACAAGGTGATGACAGGACCACATTAAGTCTAAGCAATCCGAAGTCGAGGCAATTCTCGTGAAGGTTATTCTTGCGCCATCCCCGTTCCCAGTACCCGGACGAGGTCTGCGAAACGTCGTTGCCAGATGTCTAATTGCTCTATATACGCGAGGGGAAGCGAGGACACTGTTCGATACACTCCAGGCATTCTTGAAGATTACTAGCGACTTCAAGACTCCCGACAGGGACTCACACAAGATGTGCGTCACCTGAATGACTGCGAAGGGCATCTAGTCTCATTATAAGCAGTGCAGCGTTTTCATGCATCGGTGATTTGATGGCAGTCTTTGGCTCACAGGTGCGCTGGTTCAACCTCGAGACCCTGCTCCAGGCTCACGATAACCTCAGTATATGTCATTTATGGCTGAGATCACGGCCGCGTCGCTGAAGACTGCAAAATCCTCGCAGGTGTGTTGCCCTACTCTGAGTATGTGTTTGATGTTGACTGCGTATATTTTAGTCGTCGTTGCTCCGATATCATGCACTGGCAGCATTGAGGAAATCCTTAAGCACGGCAAAACGAGCAGTGACCGATTCTCTCATGAAAGATATGGTAAAGCAGATGAAGTCAGGACTTACGGATAAATCTCTTCCTGTTCAGCGAGCAGCGGCCGATGTGAGTCCTGGCACCATTCACACTACCTGTAGTCGCTCACTTTTAACCAGGTGCTCATCGCTATGTACTCTGGTGGGGACAACATCAATCCTTCTCTGCAAGATGTCGAGTCCATCCTTCCTCTCTGCGTTCGAAGTCTTGAGGGTGCAGACCAAGTGACTCGACACAGTCTTGCGTCCCTTGTTGGACACCTACTAGCATCAACTCAAATCGAGCGTGCAGTACCTGTACCCGAATCCACCCAGAAGAACAACAAGAAGGATATAGACGCCGCTGACGGAGATCTGTCTACAGCTGGTGCACCCGCCATCTCTGAAGTGACAAAACCCCTCCTCACACCCATTGAGATGTTATCACACCTTTCCACCCACTTCAACAAGCCCAATCTCTCGCGAAAGACTCGCATTGGGGTGTTTGACTTCTACACGGCTCTCTTCACCAAACTAGGAGCATCATTCGCTGAGAACAACTATGCGCTGCTTGTTGCGCACCTCATGTCCGACATCGTGTCGAGTCCCCGGAGCTTGTCTGCCACACGCTATGAAGTATTGTTGGTCAGGACTCTGATCGGGATCCTGCTGCGAGACGTCATCGGGGTGCGGATGCTGAGCGAGCAAGGGCAGATCGGTGCCATACAGGACCTCGCCAATCTATACCTCAAACGTTGGCCAGCGATGATGCCAGGTCAGGTAGCACCCAGCTCTGCTGTGCTGACCATTGTCCTTCGGGAAGTGGCTGGCCTACTGCAGCAGCTCGGAAATGCTCCGCCTCCTGTTCAAGTACGTTCTTCCCACAAACATCCCTTGTCCTGTAGTCTGAAATTGCCCTTTTCTTAGGATGCTCTTTCAGAACCGTTAGTGACGCTGTTGGCTCATTCGAGTCATACGGTCCGCGTCACAGCGTCTTGGGCTCTCCGTTGTTTCTGCTTTTCTACACCTCTCCGACTGCCAAAAACCATCATTACTGTGATGGAGATGCTCCAGCGAGACCTCACCTCCATCCTCTCGCCTGCATCCCCGTCCGACGTCAACCTCCGCGCTCTAGGCCATTCATACGGTCTTGCGGCTTTAGTTTGCGTCATTCCTGATCGCCCTCTATACGTATCCTACGACATTTCTGCAAAAGTTCTAGACATGGCTATACAGCTGCTTAAACGCGCGGGAGAGCATGATGTCAAAGTCGCTGGAATCGAAGTCGAGGTTGCTTGGACATTGATTGCGTCTCTCATGTCGCTAGGACCGAATTTTGTTCGGCCCCATTTGCCACAGCTTCTTGTTCTATGGCGCAACGCGCTCCCGAAACCGACGAGCAAAGATAATTCGGTTGGACGGCCATTGGCTGAGTGGATGTTCCTCCTTCATGTAAGAGAGAGTGCTCTCGGTGCCATTCTTTGTTTCCTGGAACATAATGCATCGACACTGGTCACATTGGATGTTGGCCGCAGGATCGCATCCCTCTTGAGTAACGCGTTGCTTTTCGCCAATAATTTTTTAGGTCAGAACGTGGAGGATGTCGGGGAGAGCCAGGTGTCGCCCAATGTTCATAGCAAGGGATTGTCGTTGAAGGCCAGAGAGGCCCTGCTTCGTCGACGCGTTTACCAATGTTTCGCTATCGTTGGATTCTCCAGCATCACGGAATCGACGCAGTCTACTCTTCTGCAATCCGTTGTCTCATTGTTTGCCAGTCCGGATGGGTATGCCGGGTCCTCTGTGCAAGCGGCCATCGCCTCTTCGTCGGGAACCTTCACTTCCGTTTGGCAGAGTGCTGATGGGTATGCATATGGAGTGACGTACACTGAAGTTCTTGACGACAGCCTTGCTGGCGATGCTAGCTTTAGCGGAAAGGATCAGCTTAATCGAGATTCCATCGATGTGTCGATCGATTCGTTGGTTAGCATCTTTTTCATTCCTCGTATCGTACGCGTGCTCATCTATAATCTAGCTCCGAAAACCAGTACTAGGTGGATGCGAACACGACCCTCTGGCTCTGTGTCAGGTCAAGGCAAATGCCAATGGGGAATATCAGCCTCTCGAGCCTCCTCCACCGGCTACTTCAGTCGTGGACTCTGCGATCGATCTGTTCGCTCAACTGCTACCTCTGCAAGACCTTGGCTCAACAACACGGATTGTGACGCTGTTGTTGGAATCCGTGAGATCCCAGAAACTAGAGAAGAATGCGGGACGCAAGGCTGCGGTGTCTGTCAACGCGACGATTGCGGTAGTCCTTGCGCTCAGGAATGCTACAACACAGCATTTTCGTCACGCTCGTGAAACGTTTGGAAGCTCGCAAGTGACCACCCTATTAACCACTTTGCTCAAAGTACGGCCTTCTCTTGTTTACCTCGAAAGTCACTAATCATTATACTCCCAGGATTCGCTGGTCGACGGCGATCCCATCTTACGATCCGCCAGTAGCGAGTCCATCGGTCGGCTGGCAAGTCTTGCTGGGACGAACTTCCTCACCAGTCAAATCAAGCAGCTGGTTGACCAGGTCGTCAACAATCGTGATCCCTACGCGCGGGCTGGTTGTGCACTTGCATTCGGTGCCATATACAGCCACGTAGGCGGGCTGGCTGCAGGCCCATTATTGAAAACGACCGTGAATGTTCTGATGTCCCTGAGCAACGACCCTCATCCCGTGGTCCACTTCTGGGCCCTCAACGCTCTATCGAGGGTAATCAACGCGGCCAGTTTGGCATACTCGCCCTTCGTATCCAGTACACTTGGCATGCTGCTAAAGGTGTATCTGATGGACTCTCACGAACGAGAAGGTGGGACTTTGCCCAATGCCAACCTGAGTGGCGATTGTCCAGCCTATCCCGTTGTCTGTCAGATTATAGATGCAGTTATCACCGTCCTAGGTCCGGATATGCAGGAATCCACAAGGACAAGGACTTTGGTTCTGAATCTCGTCCATGAATTTTCTTTGGAGGATGACGAGGGCATCTGTGTCGAGGCTATCAAATGTCTACAACACTTTCTCATGTTCGCCCCCGATCATGTTAACATCCCAGATCTCGTTGATCAATTCCGTGGTCATCTCTCCTCTTCTCGACGCCCCCTCAAAGTGGCCTCGATCAATGCCTTGTACCAACTCGTGCAGAAGGACGCGCTTGCGATGTCAAAAATCGGCGGCGATCGCCTGGTAGAGGATCTCTTTGGAATGTTAGACGATGACTCATCTGTGCAAGGCGTCCGGAATGTCATCTCTAGCTGGCTGCAGCAAACAGTCATTTTTAATCCTTCGGCTTGGATCGACCTCTGCGAACGTATCATGTCTCGGACGACGGCTTCTCAGCAAGTTGCTGACGCCGCTAATCGAAATGCTCGTGATGATGAAGGAGAATCACTGAATCTGGGAACGTCTCAGGGCGCTGGCGAGCGAACACATCCGACATCTAGATGGAGAACACAACTCTTTGCGTTGAAATGTTTGCACCAGATATGCACAATAGTCGCTGACAGTGGACGAAGAGAGCATTTGGACATGTCCCTAGCTCGCAATCAAGGCCTTCCCACATCAGGACTCTTGGTGACCCGCGTCCCAGATCTCATTAAGATGGCGTTCACCGCATCCGCAGCGTATGTCACCGAGATTCGATTGGAAGGTCTCATTGTCCTCCGAGACGTAATTCAGGTCTGCCCGACCTCATTCTACACATTGAATGTGCTGACATATCGGTGGATAGATTTTTGCCACGTCACCGGACCCAACTTTCGAAGGGGCTCTTCTCTTGGAACAGCACCAAGCTCCCATCACAGCAGCACTCACACCTGCCTTCTCGTCTGACTCAACCCCAGAAATTCTAGCATCAGCGATCAATGCTTGCGCTGTCTTCGTCGGATGTGGTGTTGTTAAAGACGTCAGTAGGATGGGTCGTATCCTCAAACTACTTACAACTGCCCTCCAGCAGTGCAAAGGTCAGCATCCTCTCGTAAACCTCTCATGATCATATTTGTTGATACGTGTGCAGATTCTGGGATGGTATCACTGGGAGAGACGGGTGAACTCAGTCCCAACGCTTCAGCCATGCTCAGGATATCAACACTATCGGCCTGGGCCCAGCTCGAAGTCGCTAGTGCCCAGCAGTCGTATCTACTCAACGTTGTCAAGCCATATCGGGCTACATTGGCCTCATTGTGGATTGCTTCTTTACGAGACTATGCCAGCATCAGAACCGATTCAGAATTCTTGCAAGATTCTTCCTCCGTCGCATTGGATTCGTCCTATTCTAGCCTTGGGAAAGAGGTCCTCTTGCCAGTACGTCCATTCATACTTTTGAGGTTTTTGACCACTGCCTGACTTTTCATCAGTACTATTCCAGCTCTTGGTCACTCATCCTTCAGGCCGTGGCAACGGCGATGCAGAGTAATGATCCCCATATTCTAGCGGCCATGGATGGGCGCGAACTTACGAGTGGCGTTGTTGAATCAACAAAGAAGGCCCGCGAAGAACCTACAGCGTTCTTCTTCATTATATTCGGGCTTGTATACGAAGCTCTGTCGGCGTCTTCTGCAGACTCAACCTCTGGGACAGTCTCTCGACAGTCAGCCACCATCACAGCTCTCCAGACTCTCAAATGTTTGCTGAAGCCCGAATATGCTGGTAAAACCATCATGGAACCCACAATTTTTGATGAGTTTATCAGCGTCTCCTATCGCATGGCCATGACTGAGGGCGCCAACATTCAAATTCACCTTGTGGAGATGCTCTCGGTGTTCGCTACCACTCAGGATCCTATCGATGGTGATAACTTTTCACTTACATCCCCTCGAGCGCATTGCTTGAGGATATGTTCCTATATTTTGCGACACTCGACTTCCCCTTCACGGGGCCCTGTCATTAGTCAGTTTCGATCTTTCTGATGACATTTAGTAGACTCATGGTTGTTCACGAACTACATAGATGGTGATATCGCCGATCGCATACGGATGGTCACTGCCGCCTTTGGTGCTTTCACGTCGGTTGCTTTGTCCATCAAGATGGCACAGCGAGAGGATGCACGTGGCGTAGCTATTCTTCTCTACAGCGGTTGGTCTCTGGTTAAAACCATCATGGGAAACGACTGATGCATCGCCACAGAGTTACTGAAAGATGAATCATCTGAAGTTGACTTCGTCGGCCCAACCCTGCCCTCTTTGAAAGCTTTACTGGATCTGCCCCTCTCACTTACCCGAGATGCTCGTGAAGGATACGATCGTCTCGTGCATGGTTTGGTCTCTGCTTGCCTTCTCAATATTGACGAGATGAGGTTAGTGTGGCTCCCCTTACTAAACACACGTTCTGATCATTATACCATGACAGAGGTCGAGAGGGTCTCATATCCTCCAAGAAGATCAAGAACAATCTCCTGGCTGCTGTTCTTGTCTTGACGGTTATTCCCCAGTCTGTCAAAATTGGCTTGGCGGTGATTGAACATTGCTGTTTCCTGATCACCCAAAAACTGCTTGACATTGGAGATGTATGTCTACTGTACACTGCGGCTAGCTGGCACCACTGAAATTCTGTGTTCGCTAGATGTCCCTCACCGCAGCACACTGCGCCAAAACGTTGATTGTCGCATCCACGTCGGGAAATGCGATCCTTCGACACTGTAGCAAACTTCTGATTCCTGGTTTGATCGAATACATCGCAAAGCTCGCACCCCTTGTCAACGACGGCTCTATATCTGAAAGTCACTCTGCCGCTATTGGGGAAGTCTGGAAAGCATTTTCCGCTTTCTTTATTTCAATACCAGAAGACCAACGTAAGAACTCGGCAACCATATCTCGGACATCACAAAAGCTAACTGATATTTCTAGGGACGCGACTCCTCGGAATACTGTTGCCAACTATTGCGCTCCTACTGTCAAACTCCCAAACTGCTCCATCTTCGGTGGTCTCCCAGAGCATAGCCCAGTTGTTGTCGTACGCTACTTCATCGCCATCAGCATTCAAAGATGCTGCAGGAAAGTTAGATCCATCCACGAGAGAACTTCTAGAGCAGTCTGTGAGGCGTGCCGTTGGAGGAAATTCCACGTCGTCTGGATCGCAAAACGTAGCCAAACCGCAGATATCCTTGCGGTCATTCTAGAATTACGCTCTACTTGGATGCAGCGTACCACTTGTATTTATATGCATAGATCCAACATAGTTCTGTCTTTCGCTGTTGTAACATACCTGCAGCTCGGGCTTTCGGGGCATGCCCGCGTCAATTCCCGACTCGCCCATCGCATATGACCTCAAATAAACACCTGCCTTTCTTGTCACTCAATCGTCACTGGCAATCTTCCCATTCTCAAGCTTTCCTAAATTCCCATCACCCCTGCACTCGCCCAGTCAGCCCAGTCAGCCCTGGAGGAGCCTGAGGCCGTGGGCCTCAACAGTGGGGACAATGTCCTCGTGAAGCGGGACCGCATTGTCTTCATCGACTTTGGTGAATCGGCTCTGAGGGAGGAGGGGGAGGACAACGACGCGTGGGCTGAGGCGGTAAGAATGTACGGAGATGCGGTTGCTATTAGGAACGTCCCCTTGCGCGGGCGCTGGGGTTTGGGGGCTTGAAGAAGTCGAATCATATGTATCTTGAAACTCATGGCAATATTTACGACACCGCGTATCTATGCCCATGAATTATCGTGCTATGTGTGCGTTTTTCCATATCTGTTCATGTTCTGTACATCTTTTCAAACCGTGGATTAGAAAGGCTGGTCACCTTTCGTTCTTCCTTCGTTTATCTCATATCTCGAGACTTCACCAGTCACTTTACGCTGGTCTCGAACACTTGACGCGCTTCGTTCTTCGTTCTTCGTTCTTCGTTCTTCGTTTTCGGGCATTCTCCTTACGCTTCCTGTGCATCTGACGCGTTGCTTTGCATTCTCCTTGCATTCTCCTTCGTTTCCTCGAATTAACAGCAGATTCTTGTTTATTGTATACAATACATCCAAAGTACATCTCTACATAGCCTACGTGGTGGCAACCTAAAGGGGAGCGTATAAAACGCTGTACAAAAAAAAAGAAAGCAAGAAAGCGAAGCTAGTGATACAGTCAACACTACAGGCTACGGCGTGTAGTGGCATAAAATCAAGTCCGGGCGAAAATGCGAGCGAGGTCAACACTGCGTAGTAGTGAGATAACAAAGCAATAACGAGAGCGAGAGCAAAAACAACGTGGTGACTTTTGGGTGCAGGATGCATGGATGGGCGCAAGGAAGATGTGACGCGAGGAGGAGTCAGGGGATGTGTAGCGCGAGGAGATGGTGGTATGCGCGATGGGACAAGGTAATAGACGAGGGATGGCTGAATTCTCTGAATCGAAAAGAACTGTGGTTAGTTTTCACCCAAGTTGTGCAACTAGATGGATAAGACCAACCAATAGCATCCCGAGCGGCAGCTAGGGTCTGGCTCAGCAACTGGCTCCGGTGTGCGCTCTACAACAAGCTCACGTGGGAGCACTTGTATGGGCGATGCGGAGACGAGCATGGTCACTATGTCGAGTAGCAAATGAGTTTCCGGAGTTAAGAGAGAAAATGAGATGTACACGCACGACAAGAAATAGCCAGAGCGACAAAGATTTTGCACTGCATGACGTTGTTTTGTTTTGCAACGAATGGTACAAATGAGGATGTTTAGCGATGCGCAGGTAAGACAAGATGTGAATGGGCTCGCTTGGCTAATGAGCACATACAATAGGAGCGAAGTGAAGAACAATAAGCCCCATCCAAGAGGATTTATATGAAATGCATAGATAAGCTGAAGGGACGGAAGGAGAAAGTCGAGTCAAAGGGAAGTCCAAAACGAGCCATTTGTTTGAAGGAAAGATTGATGAATTCATCTTCTCGTAATCCCCGAGGTCGTTGAAATGCTCTCGAGGCCGGGGTTTTCACAGGACTGACGTCGCGAAGGTGCAAAGCAATGTTGACGAAAATGGATGAGATTTCCGAGTTGGGAACAAGGCCTCGGTAACGCCATAACAGTGACGGGCTGTCACGCTCCTCAAACTGGTGGTAAAGAAACAAAGTGCTAGATAGGGGAGTTGTGGCAATGGACGTCCTGGGATGATTGATCACTGAGGAAGGCACATAACGTAGCTGAGTATACACGGTGGACGGTGACCTGCCTGCCTTGGACGAATACACGTACAGTCTCCAGCAAGCTAGGCCGCCCTGAGGCCCGACATGTTCATAGATCAGAGGCCCTGAGGACGACTATCATTGAAATGACCCACATATGGGCTAGGAGTGAGGAGTTCAAGAGGCTGGCAGATGGAGGACAGGGAGAGGCCGTTCCGCTTATTGTCGCCTTCAACTGACCTGTGCGTCGTTGTACTTAGGTGAGAAAGATGCTCGTTTGACGGCAATAGACAACTCACAGTGAAAGCGGTCGAGAATGTCATCATGAGCGGTTCGCGCCATCTATATCAGTTGACATAGCCTCTTGCTCAATAGCCTGCCGCCGTACTCTTTCCAACCGTCCCTCTGCTTCAACCTCTTTCAGGGCTACCTCTGCCCAATCCAGAATACCACCCTTCTCATACGCCTCCTGCATACGACGCTCTGCACCATCCCAATTCCAGTCGCTGTCCGGTGGAGGAGCCGAGTCATCTTCATCTTCTGGGTTAACGAGGCGATGTATCTGGGCAGAGAGTACCGGCATGCGGGTGACGACTATCGCTCGCATCACTTGCCCAAATTCTTGAGTCTGGAAAAGAGATAATGGTGGTGAGCCAGGAATGTCTTCGTGGCTTAGAATGGGGAACAAACGTCGCGAACGCCCAGAGCGCGTTTCACGCCTAGTACGGCAGCAGTAGCTCCTGTAACAACAAGCAGGGTTGCTATTCCAAACGCCTTCGCTGTCAATAGAGCTGGGTTGAAGTCATCCTCCGGTGAAAGTTCAGTGGATGGCGATGGCGATGTCGATGGTGGTGTGGCAGACACTGCTGGCATAACAGCGACGACTTGTGGCTCTCTAATCTGAATGGGACGAATAGGATGCAAAGCGTCCCCCGTTCCACGAGCTCTGCGTGGTGCGGGCGCAGAATTTGGGCCAAGACGGCTCGTCAGAATCTTTCTACGCAAATAGATTATTGGAATTGCAATTCCGACACATGAAACCGCAATCTGAGCATACTTCAGATGGGGAGAACAGTCAAGATACTCTGAAGTGCTCACAAATGCAGCTGGAACCCATGTTCGCCGCTTTTCAGACAGACGAAGTTGAGAATCGGAAGGTACGGGCATAAAATATGAGGATTATGTCAGCCAGTAGATGTTTGATCTAGGCGCGAGATATAAACAGGCGCCCACAACCTCTGGCAGGCTGGAACGTTGCTTCTCAAACCACCAACACGAAACACCTCACTGAATCTTGCTGAACTTGAAGAAGTCGGAGTCACGCGTCGGTGATGCCGAGTTCGAACTTCAAAGTCACCAGCACAGAGTCTCGCACTGAATCAAAAGTGATGCTAGGACTTGGCTAGGACGCACCATAAAATCTCCAAACGTACTGTATACCCCTCGTCTATCACGCACCTTACTCAGCGGCGCCCGACGTGCCACACTTTCCACCCGAGGTATATATTACGTTGAACCTCAAGGTTCGTATATGTAACACTACATTCCCATATGCCACTTTTGTGTGCCGTGTACGAGGCGGGATATACGACCATAACAAGACACTCATCGGGGACTTGCAGACTCGGGACGCAATTCCACCGTACGCTGCTATGCACAGGCCATCAATGATATCCCTGTACGGCCGCGCGCGCCTGAAGCACTTTTGATACAGTAAGGATGGGTAATGACCTGTTCTGCTGCTGCTGCAGCCTGCCACAATAATCAGCCTCAACTTGAAGGCAAATACGATGACAGCACCGATGGAGTGCCCCGGACGATGCGGGACCCAAGGAGACTCAAGGAGTGAGCTTGTCGCCACTGAGCTAACTAAGCTGGCTGTAGCTGGCGGGGCCTGGCGCATACTATATCCGCCCCGCAGCACTTCCAAGCCATACGCAGTCAGACGCCTTGACAACTTAGCCGAAAGACCGGGAAGGTGCAAGTCGTCGAACTCTCTGGGTCGGCCAGCACTCTCTCAGTATATAAGTCTGAGAAGGCTTTTTCTCTCGACTCTCACATTCGTTTCAAGGTTGATAACATCGCGAGGATGAGCTCTGACTGGATCGCGGTGCTGTTGTCCATGTGGATGACATTCAAGGACCCAGGTAGATCTAGTTACACGTGACCGCCGATCACTTTTAAATGGAGCTGCGATTCCTGGTGCCGCTTCACCGCTTTCCCCTTCTACTTAAACCGTCAATTACTCGCAGGGCGAGCGCAGCCATATCTATTCCCCCCACTCATTAAGCTTCACAACTGCTTTTATACTTGCATTTCGAATTGTCGATGTTCTCTTCCTTACCCCTTAGTCTGGCGTTGCTGCTCTCACTCAACCAGGATGTTCTCGCCGTCCCTCAAACCACAACCCCTCCCGGTGTCTCGATGAGTCTATTGAGGAGATCTCCCTCACCCAAGACCGCAGAGGAATGGGGTGTCTGGGCGAAAAGCAACAAAGAGATGTTGGGAGCAAAGTATGGTGGTAGTCAGCCCCAGAAGCGCAGTTCCGGCACGAACCTGTTCGTCTTTTTCTACACTCTCTTGTCATCTCGCCTAACGTTTCAATCAGGATGGTCAATCAAAACACCGACTCAAGGTATGTGTACCCCTTTCTACCATCCCAAGCCATATGTCTGACGCCTACTTTTTCACAGTTTCTATGGGTCGCTCGCTATTGGTACCCCAGCCGTGTCATACAACGTGATATTGGATACTGGTTCAGCGTTAGTGTTCATTATCTTTCGCTCATATTTTTCGTCTAACAGTAATGGTGTATAACAGTGATTTATGGATCGCCGACAGTAATTGCAAAACTGGCTGTAGCTCAGTGCCTACCTTCGATTCGACAGTTTCAACGTCTTTCACAAATAAGAGCACGGTCTTCAGCATCACGTACGGCAGTGGTGGAGCATCGGGTACCCTAGGATCAGACACAGTCCAAATGGCTGGGTTCTCTGTGCCAGACCAAGTGTTTGGTGTTTGCGACACTGTTTCATCTGGGCTTCTCTCCGACCCTGTTTCCGGCCTCCTTGGCCTCGGGTTCCAGTCCATAGCGTCGTCTGGCGCAACACCATTGTGGGAGACGCTTGTCAAGAATGGTGCATGGGACTCTCCCGTAATGTCCTTCCAGCTTACTCGGTAGGTTATGCTCTAGTTAAGTGAGACATGTCTAATCATTCCATGTGTTAACAGCTACCTCAATGACTCTGGCGCCGACACGCTGGAGCCAGGAGGGTCGTTTACCATGGGTACGTAGTCCTCAACTCTGTTTTAACTTTCACACCCAACGTCTAATTGTTTGTTTCATGATAGGATTCGTCAACTCAAGCCTTTACACCGGCGATATAGACTATAACGATATTCCTGACGGCTCAGAATCTTACTGGCTTCAGACAATGAGTTGTGAGTGCATTTGCAGCTGCAATGCAAGTTGGCCATATCTGAATGAATAGCAACGTTATAGCTCTTACAGTGCAGGGCACCTCCATATCCCTTCCTTCCGATACAGCTGCGTATGCTGCGATCGATACAGGTACCACTCTCATAGGCGGGCCTTCTGAGTACATCGCCGAAATTTATGCGCAAATTCCCGGCTCCGCTCCTGCTACCGGCAATTTTGACGGGTACTATACTTATCGTGAGCTCCCTTTCGCTACGTCAAGCCCCTTTCAAGTCCCGTCTGACCATTTCTCTGTTTCGCAGCCTGCGCTACCGACGTGGCTGTTACAATGGCATTCGGCGGGAAGAGCTGGCCCATCAGCAATGCAGATTTCCAGCTAACTCAGCTGTCGAGTTCAAGTTGCATAGGAGCCTTTTTCGAGTTGACTACCGGCAGCAGCGCGCCATCTTGGATCGTCGGCGACACGTTCCTTGTGAATATCCTCTTCCCTTCTTTTCTGCAATCTCACCCTCATATGTCTTCCCTATCATAGAAGAACGTATATTCAGTGTTCCGGTACGACCCGGCCGCTGTAGGCTTTGCGCAGCTCTCCGACTACTCGCTGTCCCTGAACGGCGCGGATGGTGATGTGCCTAGTGCGACGATCGGCTCCGTAGTCGCAGTAGTATCCGCCACAGGTGCTGCTGGGTCATCTCGTACGTCAAGCGATGCATCTTCATGGCATCTCCCACAAACATCGATGATCACTATGGGAATGTCCGTCGTTGCGGCGTGCTTGTTAATATAGACTTCGTTGGTTCTCACAGTGGTGGGATGTCGTGAGGACGGAGGTTGATATGATATGGGCATCTTAAAGTAACCTACCCGGGTTTGTAGTAATTGGACACATCTCAACAATTTGTATATTTACATTCACGCAATGCTATGGACAAAGTTTTAAACTACTCTCAGCCTATTTCTAGGACATCGGCCCAGCATTCAAATTTAACCCGAAATGGGCGCGCGTGGAGATGAGATGGTATATTCAGGGACTGTTGGAAACTTCCAAGTTTCGTGGATCCACAACGGAGTGATGCTGCACAGTTTGAGTTGGGCCGACAAGGCCGAACATACTTGAGTAGAGACCAATACTAATAGCGGCGTCGCACTTACCAAGCTGAGACCCAGAGCGCGTAACGATACGACAGACACGTATGCCATATCCTTGATTGGCCCTCGAGGTAAGACATGGTCTGAGATGGTTCACATTCCAGTCTTCTGCTCCCCGGAGTACTTATAGCTTGTCCTGTACATACCATAACCAGAGTGGAGAGATACGCCGCTATGAGCGCCCCAGTGTCTCCGAGGCGAATCTGAACATGGCACCAGGAACTCCCAAGTACACACTAAACTCTATCTTGATAGCCCTATGCAACAATGGATGAGTACGAATATAGATCAACAGAGCTCCCTTTACGTCCTACAAGAATACTCACATACATCAGTGGACTTGCTACTCCGTTTTCCACCCTAGCCAGATCACATAAGGTTTTCCTAGCGATCCACTTCGACCAACTCTCCAGATTTCCCACCCGGGTTTGGCGAGCCATAACTCCAGAAAGCTGCGAATGACATCATCTGCTCGCAACTCGACAACGACCAGGACGATCGTTTTATTTGCAATGGAGCAATGATCTATCGTGTCAACCAAAGCGGGTAGGAGATAGGTATGATATATACAGTCCACACATAGGAGGAGATCGGCAGGCGAAGCCATCTTGAAAAGTCGAGGACGGAGTTGTACCGGTGTCGAGTGGAGAGCTAGCCAGTCTAGTTCCTCTACACAGATCCTAGAAGACGGGGTTTCATCTTGGTTCAGTTTAGCTGGCGAGCCGGATGTGTTGAGCATAACATTCTTCCGTATGAGAGGAAGCAGCGCGTCGATGTCCGTTACGGTATAGCTACCGACCAACGGGGAGAATGCGATGCTCAGAAGGCCCGTCCCTGCTCTGATTGGAGCCAATGAACAAACAGGAAGATGTACTGAGAAAATTTGAGTGCGGACCCAAGTTCTAAGACGTGGAGGCCAGCTAGTTTTCTTTCATCAAAGAGTGATGTTCCCGATGGGTAGTACGATTGTTGGAGTATCATTTGAGCGAAATCGATACTGAGTAGAGCGTTGGATAGGTGCATGAGCTCGAACGAGGAACCACGCACCTCGCTTTCCACAGGACACTTCCTGTGTCCCCCTTCCGGGACCGCAGGGCAGTCTTGTCTTGATAGAGAGTGATATCGACGACCTTTACCGCCTCTTCCTTGACCTTTCGAGACTTTCGAGTGGGTTTGTTGTTTTTCCCAGTTCGTCCAAGGATTGTTAACTCGGACTCGACGATATGCGAGGGCTTGAGTTCAAATCTGACATCAAGAGTGTCCTTGTGAGAATCGACATAGCCCAACCCTCGATGACCGCCAGAGGATGGCGACTCTGGATGATTCGTTGACTGAAGGTCTGAGTAGATCAGAAACACCTGAGCCGCATGAGAAATGATCTGGAAAGAGAGGCAACAAATGACAAACCTCTTCATCTGCATCGGCCACCAACTCAGAATCAATAGGAAGCCGAGCTGCACCTCGAGTGATTGATTCAGAGGCAATATTATCCATGCACGATCCTCAAAGCCTCAAAGCAGACTCGGCTGGTACGAGTGCCTCGAGGGCCGGGAAGGCTGAGGCTCGACCAAAGTGCTCTCTTGGAGGGAGATGATGCAAAAAGAAAGATTACGTAACTTTGGATCGGCCAACGCGTCCTTCGGCCTGAGCCGCTCGCCCAGCGCCTCATCCGACCTTCACACTTGCAAGTCGCAATCCTTTCTGACTCTACTCAGGGCCTCCTTCGAGATTTGGAGGTGACGATACTCTCCGAGTTTGCCATAAACGACCGTTTCCACCTTCAATCTATGCTTATCTAGACCCACTGGAAGTTTTCAACCCGGGCCGACAAGCCATGCATCCCATGCTCAGAACGCCAATGTACCGACATCTCTGTTTTTCTCTACCTAGAATTCGACCTCTGCGTCCTGCACCATGGTCTTATCTGTCTACACATCGCCAGTTATCGACTAACTCGGTACAGAAGCCAGCAGAACCTCCTCTGTCACTCGTCGAAGGCAACAGTTTTGCTGAGAAGACAGGACGACCGTCTATTCGAAACCAAGTGCTCGTGAGGGTCCCTGTATTTTCTCGTTGACGTCTTCTCTAATCTCTTGCCAAAGTTCTTCGTCTTTGGGTCATCCCTTGTCTTCTCGTATGCTGCGTGGAGAACCAACCTGGAAACGGATCTATGCAAGAGACGTTACACCAGTCTCAATCACGTTTGGAACGAAGGCGCCATCACGAATCTGGACCTCCGAAGGTTTCAACAGACGGAGTTTGTCAAAGTGAGTGTAACACCATCATGTTATTCGGAGCCATTTAAAATATCAGGAATCTGCGTGATATAGAACCTCAGAACGGGATACACGTATCTTGTCACCGAAGCTTTAGACGTTCCCAATCTACTGCGTCCATGGATAGGGGCTGCATATGTCGCTGTGATGCAGCCTTATGCTGACGCGGGTCAGGGCAAACGGCTGTGTTGGAAGATCTGTCTCCTCAACGCGGGAGTCTGGGTGGCATGGAAGGTTAGGCGTCTAAAGCCTTCAATGATGAGAAACTTCATGCATAATCCATTGTCGGGTTTATCATTTACACTCCTGACGTCTGCATTCAGGTATGTAACCTAAAGCTAGTTTCAGTTCCCTCACTCAGTATATTTGGCAGTCATCGTTCTTTCCTCCATCTCCTTTTCAATTGTCTGGCATTGGAAGGCTTTGGTAATCTCTTATTGCAACTCGTAGTGTGAAAGCTGACATCCTCGCTTTCTAAGGTTCTGCCGCATCTGGCTACCTCCTCAAGGAACAGGAGAACACCTCCACACGACTCGAATCTACCCCCACGTGGCATTTCATTGCATTCTTTACCTCTGGTAAGAAGCTCTCTCCAGCTGCTCGTCGCTTCTAAACTCACTTTCTCCAACAGCTGGTATCTTTGCTAGTTTAGTATCGCATGTCGTGTCCGCCAAATTCAAATACCCACGTATGATCAAAGAACTGGCCTCTTCCTCTGCTGCAGCACCGAAAGCCACGGAGACATGGGCGGCGGCCGTGGCCGCGTCGGCACCGACTGCGGCTAATACAGCAGCCAAAAGGATTGTTGGCACTACAACCCTGGCACCATCGTTAGGTGCATCTGGAGCAGTGTACGCCTGCGTAACAATGTCGGCGCTAGCATTCCCCGAGGCTCAAATTGCAATGGCCATCCCTCCATCTTACCCTATCGACATCCAGTGGGGTGTTGGTGGCTTACTCTGCATAGATATGATCGGGGCGCTCAGGGGATGGAGGTACGTCCTCTCAACTGCCTTTGACACGTCCTCATTGAACCAAATTGCTTCTCAGGTTCATGGATCATTGGGCCCATCTAGGTGGTGCGGCCTTTGGTGCGGCGTATTGGTGTTATGGACCAAGGTTGTGGAATTATCTCAGAGAGACCTCGAATACCCCGCAGCCACAAAAAAGCTCGGCCAAGTCCGTTGTTTGATTTTCTGGCTGCTCATCGGAAGGCCGTAAGGACGTAATCTTGGTCTATGCCCATCTCATGATATGATATCTTAGACACCGCTGTGATTTATAGACTTCCGTGATGTCGGCGTCGATCTCGAGACCCTCAACCCTCCTCAACCACATTGCAAAAGGGCTCAGAGCATCGTTGGTTACCACATCCGAGTTGGCATACTATTTCTGTAGTGGGTGGACTAACTCTGGGCCTCTGGAAGGCTATTCATGTCGAGAAACTCACTGTGAAGCTAAATCTGGTGACGAAAACCTCGATGCTATGCGATGCGATCGTTGTTTGAATTCATCTCCCGAGTCGTATCGCAGGCACTTGTCTGGTTCCAACCAGTCATTGCGTCCTATAAAAATCGCAGGTCATATGAAGCAACACCTATGGATGACAAAAATGTAAGGTAAGGAGAAAGACATATGATGACTCCCAATTTGACAATCGGTCGTAGTCACTCCAGTTTGACTACCTTTCTGCTGTGACCTCAGCGGTATGCTCCCATAACCTCCTTTGGCCCTCCTCGCTCCCATAGTATCTTGTTTTCCCGATGTCCTGTCCATTTTGGCCCACTCTGTTGGCACCGGTCTTGCTATTGAGCATCCCATGCAGCTGATATTCGCCACAGTCCGCTTGAGAGATGCTAAAGGGATACAAAAGGCCGAAGGTGATGGGCAAAAATGTACGGACGACGAAAGAATCCGAGGAAGACGCGATGTTGGTGCGGACCAATCCTGGGAAGGAGTGGGTGAAGGCCAGAGTTGGGTATCGAGAAGCGAGTTCCTGCAATGGGCGCATCATGAGCGACACAAAAGGAGTGAGGTAGACAAAGTTGAACACACATCGACCATGAGATCGTTGTACGAAGGCGCCTGTAATCCAGCCTTTGTCACAGAGAACGTCTTCTTCAATCCGAGGTCGTTGAAATCGACCTCAGCTCCTTTTCCAGCCGCCAGAACAGACAGCAATCGTCCCTCCTCGCCATCTCCTTTCGCCTTCTCTAGCGCTCCAACTAATCTCGTCGCAAATAGCCACCGTCCGTAGTAGTGCACCGCGAGCTTTCTGTCGATTCCATCCTCGGTCTCATCAAACCCTTTCATGGTCATGTATCCCGGAGACATTGCAATGTAATTGATCTTCGAGTACTTTGCGAGGATATCTGACGTTGCTGCCCGCACACTCGTCATGGATGCCACGTCGCATTTCACAAAGACATGACTGGCGTCTTGCGAGGTGGGCTTGGGAAATTTCGCGATGATGGCGTCGGCAGCAGCCTGGTTTCGTCCTACAACGATGATGTGCGCATTTCCTTTAGTATGTCTTGCAAATGCTTCTGCGAGACCTTGGCCAATTCCCGACGTGCCTCCAAGAAATATAGCGACTGGAAGGTAAGATTTCGGGGTGAGCGCTGTGGCATTCGCGGTCTTGATCGCAGCAAGAGATGTCATGTTTTTGTAGTAGTAGTAGAAGCCCAAGGACGCCGTCAGAACGAGTGTCGAAGAGACGACTGCGGTGGGCGGTAACGACGTTGACATAAACGTTTTGAACTCGTTTGTGTACAAACTTGGTAAAAACGGCTGCCGGCGGCTTGTTCCCGATCGGTGATCCAGCTGTCCAGCCCGATCACAGAGGCTTGCAGAACTTGAAGCTTGAAGCTTGAAAGCTTGAATTTGTTAGCACAACGAGTGCACAACGGTGTACAGTATGTTACGACACATGCATCATTGTCCTACACATCAGCTGTTTTGAAGTCGGCGGGACTCCGAGTCGCACTGATTATAGTAACAGGAACTGGACGAGATTGTACCTGAGTGATCATTCGCAATTGCCAAAGATCAGACTGAAGCAAGTCATTGATGTGCAAAATTTTGTACATTCTAAACTATCGTCGACCTGCACCTTCGTGCTAGGCCTATAACACGTAGTCGTAACTAACAATACAGCGAATAAAGCAAAAGGTGTGCGTATGGTAGATCGTGGAAGTGCTGCGTAATAAATCGTATATGTGGCGTGAATGGCAAATCGAAAAACCGGCTACTGACTAGTAAGTAGCTTGGAAAGTTCGTTGAAGGGAGAACATGCAGGCGTGTTAGTTTTTGAGACATTAAGGGCCTAATACTGTTGGCCGAAAGGTCCTTGAGGCAGGGCGAAGAACCTTGACCTCTCGCTAGCCAGCAATTCGCTCAAGCCCATGTAAAGGGCGATTAAAGAAGTGACAATTCCGAGTCCTCCGCCAGCTTTCAAGAGCCTGGAATGATGGGATTAGCGGAGAAGTTGGGTGGAAGGTTGTAAGAAAGGCTTACGATGAGGAGTTGCCTTTGAACTGGGAGATACCGAGAAGGAGAAAGGTGAGGGATAGGAAGGAGAAGAAAGCGATCAAGCTGATGCTCTTGCGTAGGGAGCCAATGCTGTTGTAGAGGAGACCCGTCAGTGATCTCGCCGAAGAAAGCCGAAGAGAACATAGGAAGATTTGACTTACAGGAACAAGGCAGAGATGAGGAACCATGTCATCAGGTATATTCCAACGGCGCTCTGCAGCTCGCTGGTAAGGCTGTACGTGCTGGTAGCACCGCTTGCTGGGATGAGAAGCACCGAGAGTGACAGCCAGAAGCCTCCGTAGAGTGTGAACACTGTAGTGCAAGGTGAGCATGCGGCAACGGATAGAACGAGGAGAAATAGAACACTCACTAGCAGCACCAAAGGTGTTTCCCTTCGGGAACTCCCACATGCCAGCCAGTAATTGTGCGAGACCGCCAGTGAAGAGGGCCATTCCGATCACGACATTGGGATGTGTGATATGGCGGGTGTGCACGTTGTACATCGACAACAAGAAGAGCGTAGAGCCAAAGGCGAGCAGTCCACTGCGAATGACCTTGTATCAGCGACCATCGAGATAGATTGACGAAGAAGGACATACAGAGCTCCAGGGTTGGCGATGTTCGACCCCCGCCCGACACCATTACCAGCCCCGTAGGCGCCGTCACGGCCAGTCAGTCCAGTTTTGCCCTCCCCTCTTTCGGCATCGACGTTGTGAGACATTATTTTCAAAAGATTTGGGTACGGGGATGGTTGGGTAGGAAATGTATGCTGAGAAGACCTGTGAGGAAAAAATGCTCAGAGATCGAGCGGCCTTTATACGATGGGTGCTGGCTTCGATTTGATTACCTTGTCTTGAGCACACCCTGGGATGGCGCGTACTGACCCATTACATCGTCTATGACGCGGGGACAGGGCTATAAATGACGACTATGAGCACCTACTTGGACCCTTCTACTTTTAGATATTGGAACCCCGGAGAAAGCGCTAGAAATCGCACGGCAGCCTGCAGGGTCTGGCATTCAGGGTCCACGTTCGTCCGTGTTCCGTGTTCCTTGAGCTTCGTTGACGCCACTCATTAGGTAGGCAGCCCTAGTACTGAGTCATCGAAGCATCGATGCCCAGCCTGCTATGTATGCCGAAGATCCATGCTCCGGTCAGAATTCTTGTGCAAGGGCATACTATTTCCTAGGATTAGACATAAGTTTCTATCATTTTCTGCTTCGTTCACGCACCCACGGTTCCCGAGGGCGTGTATAAGATGCCCAGACGTAGCCTGCACCACGGCCGCACCACTTCATGCCACGTTCCGGATGATCAATGTTTGGGCGATGGCACGTAAATTATGAGGTCACGATTTACGACTTACTCCTCGATCCGGCTCTCTAATTAAAGAACATTGAGTCCGTGAGATTGACTTGGGTGACGACCAAATTAATTGCTTATTGCTTGCGGTCTTGCAATGGAAAGTTCCAGGAGGTTCCAAGGCACTCCAAGGCACTATGCTGAGACTCAGATGAGTCTAGTAGGACCTTTGTTATGGTGTATCCGTGTAAGCCAACCTAAAGGCGAGAGCGACATATAAACCCCATGTTACGGCACTCGATATCGAACTGACCATTGCTTGACTCCTTCCACTGCACGTCGACGTCCTACTTATTCTCGGGGGTCAGCCTACAGGACTTGGGGCGTGAAAGGCTCCAAGGCGGAATGAACCATCGAGTCCGAGGAAAAGCCGCCAAGGAAGAAGAAGCCAAAGCTCGGTCTGAGGATGAAGGTCACGGCGGCCATCTCACCAAGAACGACGTCGACAAGTACGACAAGCCGATAGGGAAGGCGAAGCCGAGGATCCAGATATAGATAGTGGAGATGAAGAAGATGGGAAATTTCAATAAGCATGCCAAATTGCCAAAGCGATGGGGATGCCTCTGGGCTGGTCGAGCAGGGCTCGAGTGAGTGTGGAGTGGAAGGAGGCAAGTCCTGGGCAAGTCGGTCTTGAGACTTGCAAAGCTTGAAGCTTCTGAAGGTACCAATCGATATTCGATGTTGGCCCATAAAACGCGTATGCTAGTTGTAAGGGTGAGATCGACGTCCTGTGAGTCTAAGTACCCTCGTTAGCCTGGGGCGATGAGAGACGATGTTCAAGACGCGCAAAACTTGTGAAATAAGTGAATACGAAGCACTGAAGCAACATTGAAGCTTCAAGCCACCCGAACTTCACAAGCGTCCACGAACGTCCCGCTTACCTAAGATAGCCTTTCTTTACGCGTCAGACTGTACTTTTTGTCTTGACTTTCGACAATATTATGGATACTCTTCCCTCTCCTGCCTACTCCCCCCCTCTCGAGCCTGTCGATGCACAGTCATCCCAGCCTAGTCGGAAGAGACAACGAAGCCAGTCCATGCAGTCTCATAATTCGTCTTCATCCATGAAACGACCCATTTCAGAAGGTGTGGCTCTCCAAATTCTCGCACGTAGCCCTCGTACAAAGCAAATGCCATGTCTCTTAGATGCGAATCACGACATGGACACATACATGGCCGATCAGGGAGGCGACGACATCGGCACCCTCACCCTCACACCATCTACCACTCCTTCTTATGCATCTGTGCCACCTGCAGATAAACTGCCGCTCATTGATGATCTCAAACGAAAGAATATGGTGCTTGGCGAAACATGGTATCTTGTCAGCAGCGAGTGGTGGAAGCGCTGGAGAAAGGCTTGTACCGGGGAAGTCGATAAACGGGGACCCATCAGTGAAGCAGATTTGGGTCCCGTTAACAACTCTTCTCTTCTCGACGAGTATAGTCACCTTCGATCGCCAATTGTCGAAGGCATGGACGTGGAATACGTGCCAGAGGAGGCTTGGAATCTCTTAGTGACATGGTATATATATCCATTATCCATCTCCGCAGACGTCCCTAAGTCATTTCAGGTACGGCATACCGACCATCCCCCTTCCCCGCCAAGCCATCGCCCGAGGACAACACCAGCTGGTACAACTGGAGCTCCGCCCACCGCGTTTCAGGGTTTTACGACTTACTGACAAGGAGGTCCTACCCACCCTTGATGTCCCTTCACACCCTTACGTCACTCTCTCAACTAACGACACTCTCAAAACACTCTGCGAATGCCTGGCAAAAGCTGTCACTCCCTCACCCGACTCCCAGATAACCACACCCTATCGAGTCTGGAAAGTTCAACCCTCAGGGGACGACTTCAATCATCCCGAATTTCCTCTGTCAGAGCTCTACCTCGGCGAAACCAAGATCGTGGACGACGCTCCCAAAACGCTGGAAGAAGCAGGAATGGAATCGGAGGACGCCTTTGTGGTGGAGTTCAAGGAATCGGACCATTGGCTCGTAGACGAGACCAAAATATCACCCATAGCAGGATTGGCAACGGCCCAGGAACATCAGTCAACGCAGCCACTTTTTGGTCCGGGTGGTGGATTTTTCGATCGCATGTCTCCCAGCGGCGCCACACAAAACTCCACTGCGGTCGTTCCGAAAACCAACGGTTTTGGCTCATTTGGCCCTAGTTTCGGACTGTCGAATGGAAGCAAAGCAAAGACGCTAGAGCCCGGAACACTTGGTCTTGGAAACATGTACGCATCTCCAAATTGTGGATTTCCATTTCTGACTTGGAGTCACAGGGGAAACACTTGCTTCATGAACTCCGCTCTGCAGTGTCTAGCACACACCAAGGAACTGACAGATTACTTCTTGAGTATGTATCCCTACACCTCTCTGTTACAATATTGTTTAATTACTCTGGACAGCCGGCGTATACCAGGACGAGCTGAATCCAGACAACCCATTGGGTATGCAAGGCGCCATCGCTGAAGCCTTCGGCGCTCTCCTCGAACGCATCTGGGCAACCAGTGGCCCATCCACCTCATACTCACCCCGCGAATTCAAAACCCAGCTCCAGCGCTTCGCGCCGCAATTCCACGGGTACCAACAACACGATTCTCAGGAGCTCGTCGCCTTTCTCCTTGATGGCCTCCACGAAGACCTGAACCGCGTCAAGAAGAAGCCGTACGTGGAGAAACCTGACTGGGAGGGCGGAGGTGATTTGGAGATGGTGCAACTTGCACAGAAGTCGTGGGAGGGTTATATGATGAGAAATGATAGCGTCATTGTGGATCTTTTCCAGGGCCAGTATCAGAGTACGCTGGTATGTCCCGAGTGCGAAAAGGTGAGTGTCTTGTGAAGCTTTGCGATCTGATGATGGATCTCATATATGATGGATTGTTTTAGGTCTCGATCACTTTCGATCCGTTCATGTACCTGACATTACCGTTGCCGGTGCATAAGAAATGGAGACACACCGTGTATTATATTCCTTGGGATCTGCAGAAGCCGCACGTGAAGGTGACAACGCACAAGTGCCTTCTGTTTCCGAACGCCCGCTGATGCTATCTCGAAATAGGTACCTGTAGAAATCGGACGAGACGCGTCATTCAGAGACCTTCGACACCTTCTTGGTCGATGGATGCAAGCCGAACCCGATAACGTACGTTCTTCTCCATTCTGCTCATCACTCTCAGTTTACTTACTCGTTTCTGTTTCTATAGCTCCTTACACTAGAAATCTTCAATCATCGTTTCTATAAGAATCTAGACGACTCTCTCCTCTGCGGCGAAATGGCCGATGGGGACACCATTGTGTGTTACGAACTACCCTGCCATTCCCAACAGAGCAGGACATACAAGAAACAGCCTGGGGATCCTATCATTGTACCCGTATTTCTCTGCGATCTCAATGCGCCCGGACGGCAAAACGCGTACATGACTTCCAACCGTACCCCGTCGCTGTTTGGGTATCCTACTGTGGTGGTGATTGATCCGGAACAGGCTACAAGTTTGAATGCGATCTATGATGCAGTCATCGCGCGGTTGCAACGCTGGACTGCTCATGCCCGGGATCTATTCGTTTGGGAGGCACCAGGAGGACGAGGAGGCGACGAGCAGCCCATTCAGATCAATGGCGATGGCGTGCCGATGCTGGATTCGATAGCGGAGATCACTGAGAACGGCGATGTGATAACTCTGCAGGAACCCGCCGAGGAGGAGGGTGACATTGTAGATGAGAAGAGCCTGGTCATTTCCGCTCAGGAGGAAATGGATGAGGATGAACCGCCTCTACTAAGTGCCGCGCCTATCAGGGTTGGCACGAAGAAGGACCTCTTCGAATTGAAGGTGCAGACAAATCACAAGGAGTATGGGACATCGCAGGGTCTGTACGCGCCCCAAGCTAAATTTGAGCCGTGGGAGAAGCGGACGCTTGACGCGGAGGCCAACCCGGTGCTTCTGAGGGAGGGCGACGCATTCTATTGCGAGTTGGACGAGAACATGAAGGCGTATTATTTCGGAGAGAGTAGACGGTTTGAACATGCTCTATGGGACCAGTGGGAGGAGTTTCTTCATCCCGAGTACGAGGAGTCGAGGAAGGCTGCATCGGAAAAGAAGAACAAGGGGATAACTCTCCAGGATTGCTTGGACGAGTTCACGAAGGAGGAGAAGCTGGGCGAGGATGATCTGTGGTATTGTCCACGGTGCAAAAAACATCAACAGGCTACGAAGAAGTTTGATCTTTGGAAGGTTCCTGACGTTCTTGTTGTCCACCTGAAGCGATTTAGCAACAGTCGCACGCTCAGAGACAAGATCGACACTTTGGTTGATTTCCCTGTGGAGGGCCTGGACTTGGGTGGCATGGTAGGGGAGAGAACTGTTGCGCAAAGGTTGGTGGATCAGGGAGTAGCGGTCGAGGAGCTCAAATTGGAGAGCTTGGAGCAACCGCTGGTCTATGACCTGTTTGCAGTGGATGAGCATATGGGAGGCCTAGGAGGAGGCCACTACCGGGCTTATGCGTATAATCCTCCAACCGATAAATGGTACCATTTCGACGATTCGTATGTAACCCCCGCTCATGCGACTGACTCCGTGGTACGTTTCACTTGAAATGTCTCTTCACAATTACTAACAAACTTTTAGACTTCGAGTGCCTACCTTCTGTTCTACCGTCGCCGTACCGATAGACCTCTCGGTGGCATCACTCACCAGAAAATAGAAGAGGCGCGGTTGAAATCGATATCCAAGGATGACCCGCCCGCATTTCGCGACCAACTCCCCACTCCACCCCTGGAGAGTAGCTTCATAGGCAACGGTGCGTCGATGTCGACGTCGTTGGACTCGCACGACCCCATCTCCTGGGCTGTGAACGGACCTAAGAGTGGCTCGGGGTCTCCATCCGCAAATAACCCCCCTTCTTTCGAGCCCATTTCAGTGGACGATACCTCGAGTTCACTTTCCAACCTCGGCTCCCCGCGGCTTGGGTACAGCTTCCCCGAGCCTTCCGCCGAGGACTCGCCATCATCTGTCGGAGCTGAGGTAGACCCAGATACCGATGCCGAGCTTGAGGACGAGGATTGGACAAACGGTCAGTTTAAGAGACACTCATCTCCAAACGATTCGTGGTCAGGATCAGGAGTCAGCGGGCTTGGTTCTCCCTCAGATTCAGCTTCTGACTCGAATCCCTTCGGTGATGCATACGCACAGCAGGACGATGACATTCCAGGGTTGTTATCGGACCACGACCAGACAGTTTAGATGCATGTAATATATCATCGTAATCGCACATTTGCTCCGCTTGTCGTACTACATCGCACTTTGCTCATACATTAGACACCTAGGCTTATAATTTTACTTTGCTTGCAATTCACTGAGTATGTACGGACTGATGTCACAACTCACACATCTTCCTTTTCACACAACTTGTTATCGAGCCTGATATGAGTAGACTCCCACCAAACCTCTTGTATTTAACGATATACAACCCTACCCTTCGCCCAAGTCAACCTATATCTGACGACGATGAAGACGCGGAAGAACAAGCACACATCCTTTTCTACACGTCCAAAGAACGCGCTGTCTCGCGAGATAGAATGCTGAGGCAGATCGGTCTGGCAAAGGCCCTCGTAAACTTCGCAGAGTGAGTGAAGGTGCCTCTATTATCCTGCCTCTCTGATCCAAAGCTCTAGGAACTTCAATCCGGAGGACCCATGTAACACCGTTCACTCACAATCGAGACGCATGATCATGGTGTCTCCGGAGCCAGATTTCTGGATACATGCAGTAAGTCCTCCGAGTGGTATCGCGGTTTCACCAATTCATTCGTTAGATTGGTTTAGGGGATTGAACTCGCGAAAACCCCTCGTGCTGCGCCTGTAGACAACGGCAAGCGGAAGGACAAGGAGAAAGGAAAGACCAAGATTTCGGAGAAGGGGAAGGGGAAGGAGAAGGAACCACCAACATTATACGAATATCACGATGCTTCTGTTCACGATGTCGCTGCAAGAGCAGACCTATTACGTGGCTACGAGCGATTCAAAGTGCGTTGTGGAAATTTCATCGTGCGGTGACGCTGACTGTTACACAGCTCAAGAATGGCTCATTCACCTCCATCCTTGCCACTCTTGGGCAGCAGGCACTGGAGATTCAATTAGAAAGGTTCTTCACCGTATGGGCATGGTCGTGGAACTTGGAAGATGGGTATGAGTTCGGAGATCATCTAGGTGTGTACAGCGGCTCTCTCTAGACCATACTCTCATCCATTTGTCACTACAGGAGTACCCCTTCACCCATTGCATCGCACACTCATCCCACACCTGGACGCCTTCTCCTCCCAGATACCCGATGCAGTGGCATCCATCATCATTACCCCCTCGTATGTTATACCCAGTACACGTTACCGTAGAGCTTGCTACCCTTCATCTCTCGCACTCCATCTTCTCTCTCTTCTGCCACCTCCTCCCCAAACACCAACCCATATAGACCCAGCCCATGATCTTCCCGAGCAGCTTGAAGACACTTTCAAGCCAAAGCGCCCACCGGACTTCGAGAGTCGAGATGTTAAAAAGGGAAGCGGAGACTCAAACCACGGATCAGATACATTCCTCGGGATGCCCACCATGAACCTCAGCGTGCCCGTGAATATGGACATGCGTACTTGGAGCTGGCCTGGCTATCTGACATTTGGAAAAGGCCAGGGAAAGAAAAGCCCAAAGCGTCTACCGGAAGAGCAAACAGCATCTAAAGTAGAGCTTCCAGATGCAGAACCGTCGTCTAACACAGAAGCCGCTCATTTCGATAAGAATGCACTGGACGACGCTATTGCCTCTGACAGCCTTTCTGCAGCCTCTGTCCAGGTACCGGATACAACGGCCTCATCGCAACCTGTGTCAACGTCAGGAGACGCGACATCTGCTGTAGACAATTTGTCTTCCGCTGGTCTCGCCGGTGATGACGAGCCTGAGGAAACCTCATTGACAGTCGAAGCTGCGCAGATCGCCCCCGCCCAATCTCGCACAGAGAGCGATTCCAGCCGACAGTCTCCTGTAAATGATGATGGTCTAGATTCACCTGTCCCGTCTCCCGAGTTTTTAGCCACGAATGTATATCTTGGTGAAGATCTGGACGCCTCAATGTCGCGGCGTAGAAGGGTATTCTACATGGCCGTATGTCCTCTTTATCTCGCACTCTTCCTGTCTCTACCAGGCTGACTGTGATATTTAGGACCGTTCCGTCCTCGTTGCTCTCGCGGGCTTGGACAGTGATGGGGCGGGTCCGTCTCCTCCAGAACTACAGTCAATAGCGCGTAAAGTAGTAAAGCTGTTCGATATTATGAAGATTTCCTTGGACGATGAGTCTTCGCAGAGGTATGTGATGTCTCTACGAAATTTGAGGATATGTATCTTATCATCTACATGGTAGTGCGAGCGATCTATATCCATCCGCAACAAGAATCCTACAACCGAAAGACCATCACATAATTTCAGCCCAACAATTCACTTTGTCTGATGATCGATTTTCTTCCCGTTCTATTCACCTATACGATGCACAGCAACTGCTAGAAAGGTAAGCCTATCGTAGCTGGACGACCCAGAATCCTATTAAAATCTAGTTTGCACAGCGATAACGATATTCATGAAGTGTTTTCTCGTGGACAGAATCCCCAGCACTGGCACATAGGTAGACGTGGATTGGATACTCAGGTGGATGACGCGGATGGGGACGTCTACATGGAGGTCTTCAGGAAGGAGGCTAGTCTTACAGACGTCGATAATACCCTGGCTGGTGTGATCAGGAAGTACATCACTTTAGATTCGTGAATGCTATGTGTTTTTTCATTTGCTTTTCGTGGTACATCCCAGTTCAGAGCTGGAGCTGGAACGAAGCAAAGAAGAACAGACATACACAGTTCATTGAGACAATGCAAAAAATATATTCGTATGTACTAGTATGCAGAACGAATGTAAAAGAGGCAAGATTAAATCATACGGCGTCATACACCTACAACATCAATAGAACCTGAAAGCCAAGAGAACAAAAATATTAGGAATGGCATTCTAGACTTTTTCGTGCTCAACCGATAGGTTGTCATCGTGGTGTGTCGCGCCTCCCTTGAGGCCGTCTTTCGAAGTTGGGTGGATTTCGCCAGCCAAGAGTTGTCTGCGGTACTTGAGAGAGTTGACAGGTGCGGTGTTCTGGTACATGAGATCGATTTGTTCCAAGGAAAGTCCCTTGGTCTGTTGGAGCACGCAAGGTTGAAGTTAGACAATGCGGGCTGTGAGTTCGATATATGCTTACCTCGGGTACGCAGAAGTATGTGAAGATGAAGCACATTGCGCATGTGCTGCCCCAAATGAAGAAGACCTTTACTTCAAGACCGGCAGAACCTGGCTCTTTGTTGACGAGATAAGGAGCTGAAAGGGAAAGTGATGTGATCAGCTCGTTATCAAGATAGATTGCCATACCACCACTCACTGGCATAACCAATGCCGAAGTTCCACAACCTGCGGAATAAATTCAGATACGCGCGTGAGACAGTCTGAGCGACATTTCTCACCAATTGCTCGCTGTAAAAAGACCAATAAGCATATTGCCCAACATCAATAACAACCATTGGATACTCACCACATGAAAGCGACATGGCTTTAGCACGGACTTGGAGCGGGAAAATTTCACCGGTGATGACCCTACAAGTTAGGCTGTTAGAATGGCTTAATGACAGATAGTATCGGTGACCAGTACCAGGCGATCGGACCCTGAGGCTATTGTTAGCTTGTAAAGTTAAGATGAGATGGCAAGAGACTCACCCAGGTGGAGGCAAAGAAGGCCTGTCATGCAGTTATCTGATGAGTATAGCAATTTGTGGGAAAGTGACGTCGACGTACAATGTAGATGCAGACGAAGGCAACGAGCACTTTCTGACCGGCGAGATTTTGTGTAGAGACGGTAACACCGACAATGGCGACAATGAACTCGCAGATGGACATTCCGACAGCACCGATGAGGAGGAGGCGTCGGCGACCGAAACGCTCAACTCCGTAGATACCGGGCAAGGTCATGAACCTGTCATGGAATGTCTATCCAGGCCCATTGACATCAAACAGAGAAAGCGACGTACACATTCACAATACCAGTGGCAATGGAGATGAGGAATGGACTTGAGATACCGGAAGCCTTGAAGAATGTGGTACCGTAGTAGAAGATAAAGTTGACTGCGTTTACGAAAGTATGTCAGTTCTCCGAGTGTATGGGAGATAACCCGGGGCTTACTTCCAGTCAGCTGTCAAAGAGTCATTCGATCAATATGGGGGCGGGATGATTATCAGCAAAGTACTAACTTGTTGGAAGCCTTGGATGGCGATTCCAGTCATAGTGCGCATGGCGATCCTGTTGTGTGAGGCCTTGAAGCAGTCGGCGTACGAGCTCTCTCCTAGGGCCCTCTCAGCTTCCAAGTTGGCGCGAATTTCGTCCAGTTCGGCTTCGAGCTCGGGGTCACCGGCTTCTAATCCTGTGAGACGCTTCATGGAGTGAACAGCAGCAGCATCATTGCCACGCTTGATGAGCCAACGTGGAGACTGTAGCCAAGATTAGAACCACATCAATGTATGTCTTACGAGGTTGCATGCATGACCACTTACTTCGGGGAGTAGCATCATACCGCCTGCCAAAACAGCCGCCCATACAAACTGGATTGCGATGGGAATACGCCATGCCGTGTGGTTATCGCGATTTTGAGTAGCATTGTTGATAACAGTGGCAAGGAGGATACCAATGGTGATAGCCCATTGATACAATGCGACGACTGCACCACGAATCCATTTAGGAGCACTGTGGCATTGCTGAATCAGTTCATGCTCGAGTGTCTAGAGGGGAGAGACTGCGCACCACTCGGATTGGTACATGGGGGCCAGGACAGAGACGAGTCCAACACCGAGACCGGCAAAGACACGACCGACTACCTGAAAAGGTCATGATGTCTTAGATAAACAGCGAAGGCAGCAAAGGGCTAAATAAGACGTACGAAAAGTGGGATTGCCGTTGCTGCAGTTTGCAGCGCGACACCGAGACAGAAAATCGCCGATGCGAGAACAATACCCTGCCGAGTTGTTCAGCAGAAGTCGATGAGAACCTGGTCTGGATACGTACCCATTTTCTCCCAAGGTAATCTGCAGGGCTCAGTCAGCGGACAAAAAATGCCAGGTTAGAATGGAAGCTCACCTGCTACTGGGGCACCAAACAGAGCACCGAAGAATGTGCCGGCAGACAAGATGGACACAACCAGAGACTCAGTCGACGAGGAGATCATGTAACCATTTGGGTGATTCGTTGTGTCGCTGGTAGCGAAGCCGAAAGTCTTTAACCAATCGTTCATCTCTTTGACACCGCTGATAACACCAGTATCGTATCCGAACAGGATACCACCAAAGGCCGAAAAGCAGACCATCGCGATACCCGCAAATCTGCTCTGCATATTGAATAAAGAAGTGAGCAAGGCAAAAAGGGAGGATATTGAACACAACGGACCTTAGCTGGGCTGGCATTGATGCCGCCACCGGTTGCAACTGGTCCTCCTGCCATCGTGGGGGTTGGCTTGAGAGAAGGTTATTTGGATGGGAGTTGAAAATGCGGGAGACTCGAATGATCCCAAATCGAAGCTCCCATTTTTATAGAGAGAAGGAGCCGGCCATGTGCTCCTGGGGGTGCTTCTCCAATATGAATCTGAGATCTGATGTCCGCATATTCGGTCCATTTCAAGTTGAGCCGGAATGATCAGGGGCGGTTGGAACCTGGAGGCGGTTGGTCGGTGCCACATTTTAACCCCACAGCGCGTATCACCTACGGCATGCGGGGATTGGTACCGCATCTGCAAGCACCGAACCTGCGGAGAACCTGAGGAGACAGACGACGAGGACGTGGAGCTGTCGAGCTGCAACTGCAGAGTGGGGATAGAGCTTGTCAGATCCGTACCGTAAACAGTGCAAATCTAAATTAGAAAAACTGAATAAAACTTACTGCTCGCTCGGTGGCCTCGACGCCGGGTGAGAAGAGTACCGACAGCAGCATCTCTGATGCACTCTCATGGCCTGGAAGTCATTTTATGCGATAGGATCAGAGGCTAAATCCGAACTGGTTTCGTTGGCCACCAGCCGTCGACGATTGAAAAAAAAACTGTTAACGCGCGTGATGTGCTGGATTTTGAAGAATGTGTTTTTCGTCGCGCCGCCTCGGGATCTTCCAGTAAGCATAAACACCTGAAATCCGCATATCGTCATCTGGCATGCCTTCATAGGCCTTTATCCCACCATCATCAGTCAATATCATTGATGTCGTGTTTTCGTAGCCACGAAAGCGTTGAAAACGGAAGTCCATGGTGATTTCTACTGGCGAACAAACCAATTGGACAAGCCTGAACAAGCTCGTCTTCGATTTCTTCATCAATTGAAAGTGGCCCAGTGACCATCGCATGTCTGCTGAATCAGGCTGAATCGAATCTAAGGTCCCCATGGATCAATCATTTCGAAGACTAGAATACATCAGCCTCCAAGTTGAATGCGGGGTCCCGGTCGACCCCAGTTGAGGCCACCCACAAAAGGCTGAAAAATGGTCCGGGGAACTGGAACTTGAAGAGGCTGAAGAGGGCTGAAGACATAGGCTGCAGTGTTTTCGAGTGATCGATGCTAAAGCTCGAGGAGAGCGGAAAGCTTCATTGATCAGAGACCGATAACCATGTGCCAGTTCTGATCGATTGACCACATGCCATGTCAGGTCCGGTCATTTCGCTTCGAAGGTAAGGAAGTTATGAACTGTTATGAAACACATAAACTGATGTAAGAAGATGTGCTGTCGTGCCATTCCCACTGCACGGCGGTCTATGTAGCCGCCCAGGGCTCTCAGTTAGCTTTCAAAGCAATCCTTTGGCAAAAGGACTGTTTCGACTACGAGTTGAACGTTGGAAGAACGGAACTGCAGTGCTCGTGGGACGTCCTTAGCTTAAGCTTGTTGTGGCTGATCGACTCAGCGGGAGCTGTGGCGCCTAAACTAATTTGACGTCACCGTAACAACGGCAGAAAGTATCAACGGTGTATATATCTATCAGTATGTCTCTGTATTCATGTCAATGTTGAAGACGATAATTTAGTTGGCAACAGGAGTCAGCGATGAGA